>MVAH01000099.1:0-62641 GCA_014825575.1 Phaffia australis | reverse complement strand
GGTAGCCTGCTCCATGTTTCCTAGCTCCGTCCTCCTTCTTTGCTCTTTGGTTCGCATTCTCCGCTTTTTTTTTTCTTTGTTTCGTTCATCTTATTTCTTCGTCCGCGTACGCTCTCGTCTTGGGTTTGTATATCATCTACCCTATCTTTCATCCATCACCCTTGCTCCCCTCTTCTCTTCTCGTCTATTATCATCTATTTTTCCTTTGTCTCTTTTCTCTTATCATTCTGTTAAGTTCCTCTCCGCTGCATCGATGAAAAACAGATTTCGAATTGACCATCAGGTCGTTCTTAAGATCACAAAAGAGTAGGGAGAGCTAGTTTGTTCTCTCGATGACAACATAAGCATGTTCAAATCTATCATCTATCACATCCCATCCGGTCCCCAATCACTCCCTCCAGGCATCGTCTTGATACCTCCACCGAGCCCCGTCTCTCTCCTTCTCGATGTTGGGGCCGATTGACCAGAAAGGCCCAACTTAGAAGACGGAGTGAACAAGGACGCAGAGGGATCGACAAGATCTTCTTCTGAAGAAGCCGACAATAACGAACTTGACTGCCTTCTCGTCATTCCAGGTTTTATCCCCTGTCTAGTCGACTCTCTTAAGATACCGTCTTGTTCGGTCAAATGAACATTCAACCCGTCAGGTGTAGGAAGAACGTTCTTCATAAACTGTTCGCCCAGGTTTCCGAGCCCAAGTGAATGCTGTTCTCTATCGGTTGATCGGACGTGTTTACCTTCACTACTATCTGTTCCTAATTTAGTGGATGTACTGTTATCTACGGCATCTCCTCCGAGCGGGATACCACCTGGTTTCCGACCTGAACCCCCCACCCCTGGTCCCGACGATGTTGTTATTGAAGGTTCCCCGGTTTTTCTCGATGATGTCTGTTTCGATACACCGACGCCTAGCGCAGGAAGTCCGACAGCAAAGAACTTTGGCCAGACGACACGGTCAACGAGGGCCTGTCGGAGTCTACTCGAGACAAGCTGCTCGATCTTTGGCAGATCGTGCAGTTTCGCTCTAGAGCCAAGGAGAGAGGTTGTTTCGATTGATAAAGAAAAATCAGGGTGAAGTGCGAGTTGCATTGATTGGTGTGGACATGGAGGATCTGTGGACGATGGGGTCGAGAGAAGTTCCATGCTGACCTGATTTTGTTAAGATATATTGCGAAAGGGAGAGGTGTCAGTGTGTATATGATGTCGAACAGGAAGGAAAAGGTAAGGAACTGACTGTTCCAGTAAGTCCTACTAAAGTCACGCCGAGACTGATAGGAAGGACGGCAAATCGGGGTCGAGGGAAGTTGATGAGCAAGCTAGTAGAAATCCCGAGAGTGACTGAATCTGAATAATCTATCTCTGTTTCTGCGCGCTATATGAAAGAAGAGACGATGAGAAAACGATTACGTTTCGGTGTCAGACCGTATGCACATGTTGCTATTGCTGTTCCGATGGTCAGAGAGCCATCCAGAAAGGAGCCGTCAGAGGCGCTTACCATGCGTCCTGACGCGTCGGAGGGCCGTATACGGGCATTCGAAAAGATTGGGTAAGAGCTTCCTAATGCTAACGAGGTGACTTGTATGGGATCCTAATGAGCAAGACATTGGACAAAGTGCAGCGCAAACGTTGAATGATCCTCCGAATATTTCGTTTCTTTCAGGGTTGATAACTTACGAGCCAGGAAACCCCCTGATCCGGGTTCAACCAGGACTCCATCACCCGCCTAGCTCCATCTTCTCCGCTGTGAGCTAGTAGCGAGGATCTATAATTGGCAATCACCTTTGAAAAGAATATGTAAGACATGCATGAGCACCATGATACAGACTTGATCACGCAATAACATGAGAATAAAGAACAAAGGAGAAGCTTACTTGTCCGAACAAAACGTTCAACCAATCCATTGATTCTGCCGGATGCGAAGAGAGGTCATATTGCGTTTTGGATAGAATCTGAGAAGGAAGCGTTGGAGGGCGAGGAGCTGAAGATGCCCTGTTTAGTTGCGAAGGCCGACGCTATTTATGGGCAAGTGAAGCATGTCCGATAGTTCAGTTATCAAAAGCTGGCTTCCTCCTGTTCAAGAAGGAATAGGAAAAGGACCAGAAAGACCAGTTTCTGTACGTACAGGTTTCGGTTTCTTCTTGATCATAGTAGTTTCTACAGCTTTTGAGCCATCTTCGAATATAACATATCGAATAAACAGGATGAGAACCAGTATGACTGAGCCTTGTCCGACAAGGATCCCGGTGGTGAATGATAGATGAGTTGGAGGAGCTGTGTGCTGCTCTGTATGGAATGGGCCGTCCATCGAGGCTACTTGATGGTTGGAGAGAAAGTCGAATTAGAAGTTTACCCGAATTACGTTACTTCACTAGTATCGTTTTCCTGAGTTTTCCGAGCAACAATCATCTTAACGATCTTCAACTTTTGTTCTCATGCCGTTCCCATCAGGAAGCAACAACGATACTGAACCGCTTCTTCCAACGCAATCGCTCAACCCTTCGAGCGCAGGGCTGTCTTTTAGACCTCCGGTTCGATCAGAGGTATCAAAAGGCAAACAGAGAGCTCGACCGTCGCCTTCGGAGGAGTCCGGATTAGGGGATGCATCAGCAGGAACAATAAGACATCTATCAACAGGCATCATCCGCGTTCGATTCACAGAAATCGCAGATGAAGCTAACCAAGGAGTTTCAGTCGACTCGGGAGATCTAGATATTGTAGTGGGCGAGAAGGATAATGTACAGAAAGTCCAACAGATGGCAAGTTCTTCCTTTTCTTCATCTTGACTGTTCCGTTTTCTCGTTCAATCAGATCTTTGCTCTCCCATACGTACAGAGTCCTCAGTAGTCCTTAGTTCGATCTCTAATCTGTTTTTCTTCCTGATCCTAACAGATCCGAAGCTCTCGACCTCACTTAACGAATCGGCGACTCAGACTGATTTATTCTGGTCGAGTGCTAAACCCACTCATTGTCATTCTTCCTTGGCTTCGACTACTTTCGGAGAAGACAAAGGCGAGCGTTCATCAGTCCACTACCACCCTCAGATCAGCTTTTGAAGATCTGTCGGCGAGTGGGCTGGACAACGGAGGTGGTGATCGGCAGGAGGAGGAAGAAACATACTGGATACATTGTTCGGTTGGTTTGTCGTTCGAGCAGCCAGAAGAAGAAGAGGAGAAGCGAAGTATGACGGAGCCTACCGAAGTGAGCGCACCTACCTTTTCGTTCTTGAGCGCATACATTCACCAAAAGATAGAACGGTTCTGATCAGTTTTTTCGAATGGTCACGACAACGAATATCTGTTTCTCAAGGATTCACAAACGACACCTCCACTCAGAGGATTCGACCTCCTACGGACCACAGCTGGCCTTTCTGAGGCGGATATCGCGATCATGCGT
Source organism: Phaffia australis (assembly GCA_014825575.1). NCBI lineage: Eukaryota > Fungi > Basidiomycota > Tremellomycetes > Cystofilobasidiales > Mrakiaceae > Phaffia > Phaffia australis. Next base: position 59,248 of record MVAH01000099.1, on the reverse strand, counting down.
CAGCAGTTCCATGGGGTTACCTCCGAGGCAGAACGTAGGTTCAGAAACTCTTACATGCACAATATCATTATCATTATTTGTCGAGAACAGAACACATTAACGAATGTTCCCTCTTCTCCGAGGGCAAAAACAGTGGACGAGAATGCAGAAAGACTGGAAGATCAGTGGATTGCAGGTGGTGGTGCTGGCCCCCTTGACGACGGTCCGTTCTCAATTATGACTTTCGTTTTGGTCAAGCTTCTTCTCTGATATTGTGTCTTTCTCTTTGCTTAACCAATCAGACGTGGACAGAGGACAATACAGATCGTCTCTCCAAGGAGCTCTGACCGGCTGGTTCTTCCCCCTTCTCCCGTTATTCTTCTTCAGAGAATCAAACTCTCATAGTTTTCTCAGCCCAGGGACTAATGGAGATATACCCACTATATTGTTTTCGTATGTTTCTTCACTCTTTCTCTTATCTGTTACCGTTCTTTTGCGTGGATTCTGTTGTCTTGGTGTGAGTGAACAACAGATGTCGTACACTGACTATTCTGTTCCGTGTTCTCGTTATCACTCCAACTTTCCTCATAGACGTCATATGCTAAGGGCAATTCTGATCGGTTTATTCGTCAACGCATTAATTGGTTTCATCCGTGTATTGAACTAGGCTACCCTATCTTGTTTCTTTCACGACCTCTTAAGAATGTCTTTTTGACGTCGATCATGATGTATAATTGATGTTGTGTGCCTAGTGGCAAAGTGTTTAATCAAGATAGTGCATCACTTAGTTGTAGTACCGTTTGTAAGGACAGTCAGACGCACATGCATACGATACATAGTTGTAGATGAACAGCAAACGCGCAAAATAAGAGGTTACAACTTGGAGATTATGAGACTGTGAATGTGATCGAAAGCTGATGTTTCAAAAAGCAGTGAGCGTCATCGACCCGGTCCACTCATCTCCAGGTGTCAGAGTGTAGAAACTGTTGGGTACAATAAAATGATATACAAGTGTTAGAATGAACAAATTTAAGTTCGAGTTGGTGGTACGGAAATGAAGGGCACATACGTATCGACGAATCCAGGCTCGACGCAAACGTACTTCTCCCATCCTCTGTCCTCCATATCAGCTATGGCTGAGCCAGTCTTCTCGTCAGGGTTCCAGATGGTAGCTAAGCAATCGAATCGATATACAGCATCAGTTTTCGTTCAGACCGGATCTCTGCCTTTTGACAGGGAGAAGGAGTACACCCACTGTCGACGAAGCCCTCGACACTGATCTTAAGTCCTCCCTCCTTCTTCTCCCCGTAAAGCAAGGTGAGCTCCTGAGGGGTTTTGTAGTACACTCTATCGGTCTCAGTCGCGACGTCAATGACGTCGCGATCCTCGGTAAACCGGTTTCCATCTCGAATCTTGTCGGCGTAGGTAAGACCGGCTAAGTTCGAGATCCTTGCGTCCACGTGCGAGGGAACAGTGAAGTAAGAATGCAGCTGTAGGTGGACGACATGGTCGAGTGATTAGCCTACATATAGTTCTTTGAAAAACTTAGATGAGACATGCATAGAAGCACGCGAATATCTTACCAAGGCTTGGAATTTGAGATAGTTCTCTTCATGCGTGTTGAAAACGGTAAGGGCAACATTGAGGCTCTTTCCGTCCAGAGTGACGGTGTATCGAAGGACGAAAGGGAAAGGAAAAAGGGCAGAAATTGATTCGGTCGGCTTGAGCTCTTGTGATTTTTGAACACAGAAATTGGTATGAGTTTATGCGGCATACTTGAAGAGAGAACAAGATAGAGGTCAGTCACCTAGCTCGACTCCAACTATACCAAACTCGTTGATCTCGCTCTTGACAGTCCAAGTGCTCGTTCTGGCAAACCCGTGTTGAGAAAGTTTGGAGTGGTAAGGAAGATTTGCCTCAGCCTTAGGCGGTGGTCCGAAGATAGGCTGAGTACAGATGGTTGGAGGAGGCTCGTCAGATGCATATTTGGGACATATTGAAGCATCACAAGGCCAGTAGAGATGATATGCATACCCAGACCACCGGAATACCTCCACGAATGGCTTTAGAGCCGTCGAGATGGGCTTTGGAGCTCACAAAGAGCTTCTCCTCTGCATGATGTTTCCAGGATGTGACAGTCGCACCATAGAGATAGACCTCGGCCGTGCTTGTTTTCTTTGTAGGCAGGGATTGAGAAGTCGTGATGTTTAATAGGTATCAATAGATAGGAAGCGAACAGAGAAGCCTACTCACGTCTTCAGTGGCAAGGAAGACTTTGCCATCTTTGATTTCGATAGACATTCTCTTTGTAGATACAGATTCTTCTCTTCGTTTTCAGTCGGGTTAAGATGAGGATGGACGTCAACGTCGGATGTTGGTGGAAGTGGGTCCTAACAAGATGAAGATGGTGCCTGCGTACCTTCTTCTGTTTTTTCACACCTTCTCCGTGTGATGATGACGTTAGGGGCAGTAGGAACCCTAACACGTGGGTGCTTGTGTGGCACTATATACACGTGTATATTGGTTACAGCATTTATGTAACCATAGCAACCAACCTTCAGGCACACACCTCCCCTTTCTCGTTTCAGCTGGCCCGGTCTTATTCTCACCCCTTGGACGATTGATCCGGGATACAACGAGTAGAGAACAAACATCAACACTTACAACATACCAACGGACTTCTCAGCACGATAGCTGGCTAGACATAGATCACGCCGTCGACAAAACTTCTGACACCCTCGCCATGAGTACATCTGATGACCAAAATGCGCACTGGGAGATTCAACTAAATGTACGTCTCATATAACATTAATCTTAAGCTGGCCGAGCGCCTGTGTTCTGTTACTGCTACTGAATGATAACAACACAATCGAAATTTGTAGGAACGAAACGAGCGGATCTCTGCTCTCGAGAAGGAAGTCGCTCGGCTCGAATTGAATAGCTCAACCTCGGAATCGTCAATCCCTGCCTTATCTCCTCTGCCTGCTACATCCGATCAAACAAAAACAATACAGGAACTAACGGCCTCGTTGAAGGAAGCCGCCGCATCTCGAGAAACCTTGCTGTCCTCTCTTAAAGTGGTTCAAACGAAGATGGCTACCTTGCAGGCTCAAGTATCAAACCTTGAGGAAGAAAACAAGGAGCTGATTTCGTTCAAAAGCTCAACAGAGACCAAACTCAAAGAAGCCGAGTTGCATGAAGAGATCATAATGACCCTCCGGCGATCTGTCGAGGAAGCCAGGAGAGGAGTTATGAGACTTCAGACAGAGAAGGATGTCCGAAGAACGAGCGTCGGTCTGAACGGAAATCTAGGGTCTTCGTCTTCTTCGACTTTGGTCACCTCACCGAATCCTGGAGTTGGGCTTGGGATTGATATGCCTTTTACCGGAGGCTCTCCTTCCAGTGGATCTGTTCCTTTGACCTCCAAGAGAGATAAAAGAGCATCTCTTAACGTCGGCCATGGTCCAGCTCTCTCTTCTCGGACAAGTATTGGCCACCGACGAGTCTCTTCTTTCTCCGACATTGGAGGACCCTCGTTCGCATCCGACTCGACTACCGCACCATCCACAGCGATCCGAACAGGCGGGCTAAGAGAGCTTCGATTGCCTCAGCCAAGCATGTCTCCTACGCTTCCTGCCAAAGCCGGTTTCTTCTCTGGCTGGGGTTCATCTTCATCGACGGCAGCCACTTCGGTAGGCTCGGCTGTCCCTGCTTTGTCCCCTCCCGAGTCATCTTCATCCGAGAGAGCATCGAAAGTAGCGCTCGTGATGGATCTAGCAGAGGACGATGAAGATGGACCACCAAACTCGGCAGCCTCTACAACTGCTCGACAAACGGCGCTTGCGAGACTGGAAGCAAACTCTCGTGTTACTTCTCCGTCGACCGGCCGATCCTCACCAATATCCAACATGGCTAGTCTCTCGCCAGGGGATCCATCAGGATCAGCTCTCACATCCAGTCTGAGCGAACTTGAATCTTTGAGATCAGAAGTCAACGCGCTCAAGAGGACACTATCGGAAACTCATGCAGCTAGGGAGGCGAGTGAAGCGGCCTGTCGTGCTCTCCGAGAATTTATTGCCTCTGGCGGTGAACCTGGTGATCGATCGTCAACGATGACGCTCAGTCTTCCGCCGTTACCTTCTGATCTGATCGATGAAGATCCGGCACCACGCCCTCGATCTCTTGTCGCCCCTCCTGTCGCTATCACCGCTGCTCCGCCGGCACGTGGATGGCTTTCTTTCCGCAAAGCGTCCACTTCGTCAACGACAACACCGCTTCTGCCAGAGCAAACGCCTGAACTTGTCGTTTCTCCTATGTCAACATCGGAAATCTTCAGCAGTGATGGAGGACAGGCGGGTGGCGCTGTTTCACTGGAATCGACCGCGTCAATTACCGCTCCTCCGACAACATCTGCTAAACCAAGGTTCTCTTTCTTTGGCTCAAAGTCTATTTCTGCTCCTGCCTCGACCTCGACCCTGGTAATAGAATCGGTCACCGTTGACTCTGGTCCAGAATCCGCGCAAGCAGAAGAGCATAAAAACATAGCAGAAGAACAGCCTCCTTTAGTTTCCGAAGCCGATCAGACCAACGATCGCAAGCAGAAGGGAGAAGACAGAGCGATGGAGGTTCTGGTGAACAAAGAGGAAGCGGAAACAGAGGGACAACGAGAGAGGGCAGGAGGTCATAAGGCTTCATTATCAGGAGTCGAGGAGGCTGATGAGGTGATCGGTTAAGAGCTTGCTTTTTACCTGTTCTTTTTCTCCTCTTCTTCGTCATGTGTATTTCTTGGGTCTCTCTCTCTTATCCATCGCTCGTATTTATATATCTTTATTTGTATACTTCTGCCTTTCTACTAAACGTTCGCATCTTTCTTCTCCCTTCTTCACTCCGTGAAACCTCTCATATTTCTGTTTAGAACAAAGAGACCGAATACTAAAAATCTCATGTCATTATCCATAGAGGATCGTCTCTTCACCCTTGTAATTTATTCTGAGCGGCCTCCTTGGCTTTCTGAGCGGTGTCTTTCGCCTTTAGAGCGGCTTCCTTCGCTTTCACCGATAGACCCCTGCGCAAGTTGTCCCCAAGAACCATCAACAAATAAGAAAGACAGAGAAGTCAGTTTGATTAGAATTGGACAGTCATAAACACTTGTTAAATAACAGAGAAAGATTATAGATGGTGGGCACCCACTGTGCTCCTCTTCCAGCCCATCCTAGCCTGGTCATTCTAGCCACGAACTGAAATCGAAAATAACAGAATTTAGATAGATCATTCCCACATTCTTTGAGCAACAAGGGTATGACGAACTGAGGGTAGGACCATGCCGGTGAGTGTCACCCGGAAAGGCAAGAAGAGAACTTTGTGAATCGCATATGACTATCAGAGCAGAAGGGCAAGACGTGTCTCAGTCACCGGTTCAATCGTGACCCCTTGTAAGACAACAGAAGGAGGCAAAGGATAGGCAGAAAAGAAGGCTGACCACTACAACAACGGACCAAAGTCCATTTCCTTTGGATTCATCTTTCACCACCTGCTTCGCCCGATCCACCGTATTCTCCGCAACCTCTTTCGAACTCTCAGAATCCGTCCATCCGACAGTTTGTTTTAACCAACCGAGAACCTGTCGCTCGAACCGCTGAACCTTATCAATCCCAAAGTATGAGACCCCAGCGAAAGCGATGGAGAAGTCTATCACAGAGAACACGGAATACACTCCAAAGGCCCACCAGCCGTACTTCTTGAATAGAGCTTTCAGCCTTTGAGATAGGCTAACAGCTTCTGGGTTTTGGCCCTCATTCGATTCGTGGCTATCTTCAGCCTTTGGTCTTGTCTGAGCTTGAGACTGAGAGGAGTATGAACGGGAGTGGGGCACGGACACGAAACGGGATGATGGCAAAGCTAGCGAAGGGGTTTGATGGGACAGTATCAAACGGGAGCTGGAGAACGTGGAGGTGAATCTCGGTGAGGTCTGGGCGAGAGAAGTACGAGGGTTTATTCGGATGTGTTGGCTCAAGCTGAAGCCGAAGCTAGAGCAAGATGGTCGAAGCTTCGTCAGCTCCTGAAGGTTATGACGAGCAAGAGGAGAGAGAGCGGAAGTCATAGCTTTGAGGTGTTTCACAGATGAGACGTAGAAAAAGAGAGGAAGTCGGTCTGGGAGAGCTATCAGGTCTTGATGAATATATATGTCCAACTGTCTATAATCAACTTTATGTTGGAGAAAGGAGACGTTATCGTTGTCGTTGGTAGTGGTGTATCAGCAGTTCACGGTCAGCAATTGAGTGAGATGTTGAGAAGGAGCAAGAATCGGCGAAGTTGACCGGCACGGCAAAATGTTCGGTAACCATGACGAAGCCTAAGAACGTCTACTGGGATACTTCCGCTTTAGTTAGCTATCAGTATCAATCTTATCCCCTGTTGCTCTGTATATGTCTCTTCAGAAGCTTGTTCTTTTCTTTGTAGTCGTAAACCTTATAGAATAGGATATCATATGACACTGGCACCTTCCTCGGCTTCCCTTCGCTTCTTCTCTGCTTCCTCCTCCAACTTCCGTTTCTTTCGCTCTAAATAACGCGCCTTTGCATCTCCAACTGAACTCTCATCATTCCGCTTCTCCTTAGTCCCAATCAATCGTTCAGTCTCTCTAACCTTGGCTTCCTCTTCTCTCCTCTCTTCCTCTTCCTTCATCTGGGACCGGAGAAGTGCGTCTTGCCTGGCTCGAATCTCTTTAATAGAGGCTGCGGCTCCTACCCGTTTCGACACGTACGGCCCAGCAGACGCCTTTGGATCGGCAGATAACCCAGAAGTAAGAGATGAAGGAGACGGCTGTTTCTTTGGCATAAAGTTCAGGCCAGCAGAGAGAAGGTCTCTCGAGTCAACGACTTCTCCAGAATCGTTCAACTCGACATCTAATCCTTTTTCACGGGCGGTGATCAATGCCTGTTTCTCGAAAGTCGTCGAGGAGTCGGTTGAAGACGATATCGGTGGCGGTGGTGCAGCAGGTCCTTGGACGGGTCGGGTGATTGTTAAGTTTTGAGATGTGCTGGCGGCCGCTGTGGTGACTTGAAGAGCGGCATTGACGGCGGCAGAGTGAGCGTCGGATTCTTGAGCGAGAAAATTGGCATAAAATGAAGAGATTCCTTTGGTGTTCGAATTCTTCATCTTGGCTAGAAAGGTGAGGGATTGTGAGGGTCAATCGACATTGTTACATGTTCTGATAGCAAATACAGATAGAATACGGCTCACCTTCCTGAGCCTTTTCCTCTTCCTCTGCTCGTCTGACTTCCTCCATTTGGTCTTTGTAGGCCTGCGTCACAAACTTTTCTTTATCAGCAAACTCGTCACCCTCGAGCTGACGCTCGCGTTCAAGCATCTTTTCTTCTGCTCTAATTCGATCCAACTTTCTGGTTGCAGCGGACGCTATAGCCTGCGCCATATATTTGGGCTATTTAGTAAAGATGAGAAATGTATAAGCCGAAGAAAAGCAGTGATCCACTCGAAGTAAGCACACAGTCCCAACACATCAACCGAATAGACAAACATACCTGCCGGTCTGTACTTTCATCCTCCTTTCGTTGCCTAGCAGCCTTCTGTGCGTCCTTCATATGGTCATAGACCTCATCATAAGCGAAAGCGGCCTGGTCTATCTTTAGCGCTTCGTCCTGCTTCTCCCTGACTGCACGTGATGGTGCGACCGCTTGATGCATCAACGATTTCGGAGCGGCAGCTTTCGATTTACCCCATGAACGACCGGACGAGCTAGCTGGCTCTAGAGTGACAGGGACCTCATCATCTGAATCTGCCAGACCGAACGCAGGTCTCTTGACTTGCTTGATTGACGGCTGCGCAGAAGAAGAAGGTTCAGGCTGGGTTTTCTTGAGACCAAATGAGAACGAGAGCTTTCCTTGTGGCAGCTGTCCAGACATGATTGAGGTAGGAAGTAAAAGGACCGGTGCTGAGAACGCGATGGTAGCGAAGGAAAGAGAACGTGTTGAATTGCCACGTCACGTGACGTCATGTCCGTCCGTAGATCATACGTATGCGATATATGAATACATGTAATTCAGATATTACCTTATCTAAACGAATACCGAGATCTCTCATGTTTAGATCCTTCCTAACTCTGTTTCCAGAAAACGACTTGTCCACTCTCACTCACATCCTTTATCTCCTTGTCTGTATACTGCAGTCAGTTCGATATGGAGCCTCCACTTACGAGCTGGAGACCAACAAGACCGCCATATCCCTCTTCGGATCCTGTTGTAACATCTCCTTCTACCAGTTTTCATGAATCTCATTCGGGTAGTATTGATGAAAGAGAAGACGACCAAGAGGGACAGTCGAGAAAGAAACAGACGAATCCGTTACTAGATCTCATAGAAACCGAAAAACGGTATATCGAGGAACTTGGAGGAGTGATCAAAGTAAGTTCTTTGGTTTCGTCTCCTTCATCTCTTCTCATTGTCACTTTCTTCTACTCTTGTTTCTGGAGTCATCTTCGAAACAACGCCAATGCTGTCTTCGGATTTAGGTTATATGGCTGGACCATCTGTTTTTTTTTTGTTTCACAAGATGCTATGATTGATACAAGGATCCTAACTTTTCTTGGTTCTGCTCTTTTGACATCCGAATCATTTCTTTAGAGAGTTGCGGCTGCTTGGTCTAGGACAAACTTCCCCCCTCAGCCATTAGATTCAATGTTTCGCGCCATTGAGGGAATATATAAAATAAATAGGGCGTTCGGGACTGTAAGCCTTCAATTTATTCAATCAGTTGTGCTTATAAAGCTCACTGGAAGAGCTGAGCCTGGTTGTTCTTCTCTCATTATTTAACAGAACCTAAAAGAGATCGGTCCCAACCCCACTTCGCCAAAAGCCCTAGGCGATCTTCTTATGCGCTGGGTAGGTGCCCTGCTCCTAATTTCACATACTACATTCGTTTTCAAGTACTGATATCTACATGAACTTTTGTGCAAATCCGTTCAAGATTGACGACATGGAGCCTGCTTATTCGCGCTATGCTACCTGTTACCTTACCGCTTTCGATACTTATCCGCCGGTTCAGTCTAATTCAAACTTAGCCAGCATCCTCGCTGACATATCTCAGACTCTACAGGAGCCTCCTCCCAGCATCTCTCCTAACGGAGCCTGGACCCTCGATTGTTTCTTTATACTTCCTTATAACCGACTGAGATATTACAAAAAGCTATACTCTCGATTGCTCAAGAGGTAAGTTGATCGCAGTCTGTGTGTGATTGTTCCTTGATAGCCTGCCACCGCTCTAACTTGAGTCTTGTATCCATCCATCGAGTTAGCACTCAGCCGGGTCGAAGTGACCACGGGCTGCTAGTGGGAGCAAATGATAGACTGAACACACTGTTGGAAAAGACGAAGAGCCGTCTGGACATCACTGTTGATGGAAGCAAAATTAATCGAGATCAGGCGACTACCAGAGCTAGTGTATCTAGTTCAGGTGGGGATAGTAGTAGACAAAGCGGGTTGGTCAAAATCTGATGTTTGTCTTCGGTCTGTACTTACATCGGTGCCTGACATATGTCTGTTGCGTGATAACAGAGTCTCTGCCTTCAGTGTCAACGGTCGGTCATCCGGAACCTCGACGACTAACTCCTCTATTCAAGCAGGTCCCTCCTTGAATTCAGCCACAAATTCATCTCCTGCATCATCCTCAGTGCCTCAAATTCAAGAATCTTTGTTGGACATCGAACGCCGCCTAAGCACTGAGCACACAATGGACTTGTTTACCATGAACCCTCGGGTATGTCTCTTTCCGTCCATATCTGAGTTCCGTCTAGATATACTCTTCTCTCTCTAGTATGTCGAAACGAATTCTGGTTGGTTGTTCTTACACAAATCCTATGATTCGAATGCCATTTATAGCTGGTTCGACTACAAATAAGTCCTCCTGCCCTGCCCTTCCAACGACTCCTTCGTCGGTCACTTGATGTCCATATATCCTTCACACCGAAGACGACGGGGCAATTTGTAGAGCATAAGCGGGGTCATGTCTTCGTGCTTAGCGACTTATTCTTGATTTGTGAATGGATGGGACCGAACAAGAGACAGGAAGCCGAGGGCGGAGGTAACAAGGATATGTGGTTATGTTATCCTCCGTTGGCGGGAAAGCACCTACAGGTATTCTCCGGAACCAGTGGTCAGTCCTCTTCTAGCAGGTTTTCAGCAATCAGTATCAAGTTGGCTCACCGCCTTGTACTCAATGGTGCTTATTATTTCTTCTTCAGAGGACACAATCGATGTGTTGGTCATGAAACGGGAAACTTTCACGCTACGATTAGAGAGTTCTCTTATGAGAGGTCTCCTTATGAGGGATTTCCAAGACTGCATCGAATTTGCCTCCAGTGGTCGGTTTTCCCTTTTCGTCGAAGTTTAAGTTGAAGCAGTCACATCCATACTGATTTAGCTGTACTGATTCACGGCGAATCTTCATCATCTTCCCAACCAGTGAGCTTGGCGATTCAGACTAAATCGATGACGTCCCCAACGTCTACATCGCCCAATAGCTTTGGGCTGACTTCCCCCGGTGGCCAAAACTCTCACGTTATCTCACCCCTTGTAATGTCGCCTTCGTCATTAACTTCTGCTCCTCAACCAACCGCTCCCTTGCACGTAGGCCCTCTCAATCAGCGCGAGCGAAAATTGTCATCTGCGCTTTCACAAGAGAGTAGCTACTCGAATAATAGTAGCCCGCATGAACCTCCTAGTCTTTCACAGCAAGTGAAGGCTATGGAGCTGGGAGGGCCACCAACGGCGTTGGGACTGGGGTCGGTGGTCGATGCTCCGCAGCTAGGGCCCTTGCCAGATTACAATCGTACTGTAGATGGGCCATTACCGTCGCTACCTCCTCCTCAACGGGGGACAAGCTTGCGCATCCCAAACTATCAGCAGCAGCGACCTCAGCAGCCATTACCATCTGGCGGGGCTCCACCGTCATCATTTGCTCCTGCTTCGTACAATGGGGGCCCTGGCATACCGCAACACCAACATCAGCTGCTTCAGCAACAACCGCTTCGACAGCCTCAACCTCAGTATCCTCCTTCATCGGCCTACCCTGATCGACATAACTCAAACCCTCCAGGCGGCTCAGACGGAGTTCTTCGACCCTTGCAGATGGCAGGTTCAAGATCTCAACCGAACTCGATGTACGTAGAGTCTCACCCGTCTCCGCAACCATCGCATTTATCATATCCACAGCACCAGCAACAGCGAAACTATCTGTCGCCCCAGGGGCCGCCAGGTGGATCTCTTTCAGGAGGATACGGCCATCAAAATCTTGGAGGCCCAGGTGGTGAGGGTCGAATGAGTCCTGGTGGGTACGATCCAAACATTCAACGTAATATTCGATCGGTTTCACCCGTGAGCCGAAGTGGAAGTCCAACCCACCAAGCCTCGCTCCGATCCCGGTCCACCGACCCGCATACGCTGGTCTCATTACCTTCTGCAGCGTTTGCTGAGGTCCGTCAGCAAGCGCTTTCGTCTGGTGATCCGTCGCTTCGGGCACCAGGAGGTCCACACGGACAGGCAAAAAACTCAATGGACATCTCCCCGCCGCCATCTCCGGGAGGCGGACAGAGTGATGCAGGATTGAACGGACCGGCGGTGATCTCTGCGCAGATGAAGTGCAAGGTGTTCCTCAAGCGGGATCACGCTCAATGGAAGTCACTTGGTTCAGCTCGGTTGAAGCTGTTCCACCAGCAAAGTACAAATGTCAAACAGGTCGTGGTGGAGAGCGAGAGTGGGAGCAAGGCAATGTTGATCTCGACCATCGTGTTGACCGACGGGGTCGAACGAGTCGGAAAGACCGGAGTTGCGGTCGAAATCTCCGATCAAGGTAGACGAACGGGGATTGTGTACATGATCCAGCTCAGGAACGAGGCGAGTGCGGTTGGTCTGTTTGATAGCTTGCTCGTAGGGACAAACCGTGGGAAGCCATGAGCCGTGGTTGTAGAATCATTCAATTTGGCCTCCTCTTTCTTTAGTTTCTTCCTACTCGTTTACGTTCTGTAGATATGCGCTCGCTCTGGTTCATCTTCTCTGTTTGCTTCTCTTCTCTTTCCTGGGTTCAGCATCCTGTCTGGCCGTGCATCCTCTTCGTCTCACACGTCTCTCTTACTTTCCTTCCTTTCGACGCTACGCTCTTAGATTGTTTTCTTCTATTGTTGCCATTCCCCTCTAACGTTGATCTCTGCTGCTCATTCCTCCCTTACATACCTCCACCTCTCGGCTTGACCCTTGTTACTGCTACCGAAGCTTGAACATGAATATTCTATCGGCACGTACCCTACGCTTACAGAGTTTCTGGCCTGACCGCAGCAGATTCCCTTAACCGTCCTGGATGAGCCGGGCCGACCGTTCCTTTTCTAATCAGCCCATCTCTTTGGTTCTTCTCTCCTTCAATCGATTCATCCTCTTTCCTTCTTTCTCCCATCCTTCACTCTTCCTCTTCCTCTACTTGCCTTCTCCGTTCTTCCTCCTCCGTTCTCTCCCTTTCCAACTCCCATTCCCGTTCCCGCTCCCAAGTCCACACCCCACGTACACCACCTACCACAAAGTATAATGGGAGTCACTCGAACGGGTCAGCTAGCCTCCGGAAGTGAGTTCCTTGTAAACATCTGTTCCTAGATTGCTATTATTGTTGTTGTTTTCTCTTCGTCTGTTGTCTTTGTCATGGAATGTCCGAGATGGTTGACCTTGTGTACTGGATCGGTTATGTGTTCTCTCCATCGTTCGTTTTCTCGCTCGGCGCTGGTGACAGTGTGGGGAGATCATTCGGCGTTGATAGATTGGTGTGAACAAAACTACCATGTCACCCCGTACATTGCGGAGTTCACCAACACACTGTCAAAGTTTGTCTCTAGTTCCTTCTGTTTCTTTCGCTTCCTTGGCCTCGTCTGGCTTTGAATCGGAAGATCTGTTGACCGTTCGGTCGCTGGTTGGTCCCTCCTTGCCCTCGGTCTTTGTTCCGATGCAACAGTATTCCTTTCGTTTCCATGGCCGCTTATGGATTCGCACATGTGTTGAAGCAAGGAATGGCACCCAGGCTGTCGTTAGCATATGCAGGCATGGGTCTCGTTGGAGTTGGAAGTACGTTGTTTAATCCTACGTCTTACTATAAAGAACCCTCGGCTCATCTTTCTTGTCAACAGGTTTCTTATTTCATGCTACTCTAAAGTGGGAATTCCAGGTAGGTCTCAGCATTGTAAAGTGACCGAATTCAAGAGCTGAACTTCATTATATGATGACTTGATCTCTTCTCTCTGACGTAGCTTGCGGACGAACTACCTATGGTAAGTGCAAGTCAATCCGGTGATCATGTGTCTATACATTTAGTCAATTTATCTCTCGTCCGCTTGTGTCTTTGGCTCGTCGGACATACCCGACTCCGATTCAGATTTGGTTTTCTTCGTACCTTCTCTGGTCGCTCTTCAACTCAAACCCAGGATATGAGATGTCGGTAAACGCTTGGCTAGGTCTAGGCAGTCTGATCACAGTTGATCTTGCGCTGTCGCTCCTCTAGTATGTCCCATCTGCGTGGCTATCTCTCTCAACGAATGACAAAGAAGCTAATTACATGCCCTCTAAACAAATAGCATGGCCTATCCTAACCCGTTATGTCATCAGGCGCTTTTTGCCTGTATTCTTATCGCCTCCCTCAAACGGACGAATTACCTTGTAGGGAGCGTATTGCCAGAGGAGTACCGATCTATCGTAAACCGGTTGTACCTGACAGGAGCCGCTAGCTTCATCGCTGGATTCTTGCTTTGGAATGTGGATAACGAGATGTGTGGTATGTTTGATTCATTAAATCATCATTGGCGTTCTAGTACGTTTACTAATCCGAATTAACAACTATGCAGACTCTATCGAAGGTGTAAGAAAAGTATGGGGCTGGTGGGGCTACGGCCTCATTTTGGAAGGTACGTCAGATTTTTTTCCGAACTGCTGTTGTAGATCCAGATATTCATCTCTCCTTCTCTTGTTTGCTCAGGACACGCCTGGTGGCATCTCCTTACGGGTGTGGGAACATACCGTATGGTCACCGCTTCCATCCTTCTTCTCGCCACCATCAAATCCACGGATCCGTCAGAACGATTCGAGGTGGTCGACACGTTTGGGGGCTTGCTTCCCTACGTCCGGCGGGTTTCGGCTGACAAGACTAAGTAACTCGAGGCGCTTTCCACACTTTACACTCTGGTCAAGTTTTCTCGTATCCTGTTACATTCTCGTTTCTGTCCTGCTTGTTCCATCCCGTTTTGTCTGATTTCGGCTCGCTCTGATTAGGTAAACTTTCTTGCCCAAGGAGACGTTTGTCAAGGAAATGCTTGTTTTAACCCTCTTATTGTATCAACTCCGTTTCACCACTCGTTTGTTTCCCAATAGATCTTCCTGTCTTTCTCTCCTGGGATACCTAACCGTTCTTATGCTCCCATTCGAGGTGTATTCTATCCTTCCGTCCCTCTCTTCCTCTTGGTTATCTCTCGAATCCAATACTGTTCTAACACATTCCACTCTTTGCTATACATATCACTCTCCTCTCCTTTCAATCTCTACCACTACTTTATCGCCAAGTCACTCTTTGTCATTCTATTTGTCATCTGTCGTTCTTAACTAGTTGACTAATCATGTCCTCTAAGAGAAAAAAAATATTTCTCTACATATACAAGGTACATCGTACACATCGATTATACAGATTCACTGATCGTTGGAAAGTCGGTCTGAATTGAAGGATTTGAGATCGCATCGACTCTACCGTTGATAGCAACGCTCTCGGTGTCTTCAGTAGAAATCGCGGCAGCAGCAGCAGAAGGGGTTATCACTGAATTGTCCTTCTCTTCTCTACTACTGTCGTTACTCGACTGATCTACAACGGCAGATACCATCTCAGCTTCGGCCTCGATTTTGACTTTTTGTTCGGCTTTTACCTCGGTCTTCTCCATCGCACGCCGGATCCGTTTCTCGGCGATCTCTATATCTTGAAGAAGGATGGACCGGGTACGTTCGAGTAGACCGAGCGTGTTTCGTTTCGAAGACTGTTCAAGTTGGAAATCTATCAGCCGGATTTTCTGCCATCTGGTGCCAACGTCCAGACAAGATGTAGCCAGAGAGTAGTTAACAGAGTGGAAAACGGGACAGAACAGGCCGAGGTAAAAAGGATGAAATGTAAGAGAAGTAAGCTACAAGCAACGATTAAGCGTGAAAAGAAGAGAACGACGACGGTGATGATGATGATGATGATGATGATGATGATGATGATGATGATGAGAGAGGAAGAGAAGGAGGAAAACAAAGGGCTCACTCACCCTCTGTGACCCTCGCACTTCTTTTTTGAGCGATAACACCATGTATCTTCGACTTCAGCCTTGACGTCTTGATGACCATCCGATCCCATCGATTCATCGACCTGCATGTCCGTTTCAGAAACGGTCTTTTGTTTCTGTTCAAGATCTTTCTCGCCTGCTCTCAAGTACGTCTCAAACCTCGGATCAACCGTGCTTTCATCTCCTTTCTCTTCGTCTTCCCCCTCACCTTCTTTCTTGACGCTACTGTTACCAACATCATCTTCTAAAGGCGGATTAAACAACGCCGTACCTTCTTCTGAATCGACGAATTTACCAAAATCTTGTTCGTCCAGGATCAGCCGTCGATCAAACCCACACGGCCGGTCTCCCTGTCCGCTTCCGCCGGCGCCACCGGCAGATGATTTCTTCTTTTGAAGCCCTCGTTTGGACCCCGAATTAGGTCGTTCCGGGCTGACGACCAGATCTTCTCTCAGCGAGAGAGAACCGAGAGAGGGCATTGTGTCTGCTCGGTTTGAAGCGAATGAGAGAAGAGTCAATCGATTACTTAGTAACGAGAGTTGGTTCTGGACTTTGTCGATTGACGTTCGAAGATTAATATCCGTCAAGTGAAGGTGTCTGGTTGCTGGATGATCACTCAAGTCTAGTGAGGCCAACCCAGAAGACCCAAGTTTGACAGGTTCAGAAGACTGTGTGGAATCGATGGGAATGTTCGATGTCGAACTTGATGTAGAGTCGAAAGAATGCTGGACAGGAAAGTCAGGGTTGGTAATAACAACACCAGACGGTCGTTGAGCACGTTTGACCTGATCCCAATGTCTGGAGAGATCGATGTCTTTACTTTCGAGGAGTGTCGTCAAGTGAGCCGTGCCGCAGGCACTAGAGCAATATCTTTCGTTACAACAACAGGGGAAGAATTGTATCAGATCAAAGATTACTCCTTGAAAATCGTGAGGAAGAAGTATTTACTTTGTTAACGGTGGGACAGCTGGCTTGAAGCATTCTGCAGATCGACATTTAGTTCTCCACGTTGTTTTCTCAGCCGTCTCTGCAAACAACGAGATCGACAGGGTTCAAATTTCAAGTTTGGTTCAATAGATGAAGAGGAACGAAAGGAAAGCCTATGTACAGACCTTCACGACATTTGGGACAGACGAAAAGATCGACTAATTCAATCTCATCTTCTGGTATTTCTACACATTTGGGATGATACCACTCTGCGCACCTGTCAAATCCCCGATGACCATTCATCGAACAGATCACGATCGGAAGGTAGCTTCGTTAGGTCTTTGCTATAATTCGAACAAAGTTCATACCAAACGAATTGTGAAGGATGAAACAAGACCGTGAACTTACATATCACAAGCAATCATCGGGGACTCTGCGTCATACCGACTGTTACACACACAGTACAACTGATCGTCTTCGCTCTCCTCGTCTTCTTCATCCCTCTGTCTTCTCAGAAGTTCCTCCATTTCTCTTTCTCGTTCCTTCTCCTTCTCCTTCTCTTCGATTCTCCGTCTCTTGGCCGATTTACGTCCCGTGGTTTCCATGTTCCCTTCCTCCTCTAAGGCTCCTTCCGGATCAACTGACTGAGAGTATGATCTTGCTCGGGATGACGACGCTGTCGGTACAGGTTGATCAATCGGCAGGCCACCAGCAGGCGAAGGCGATCGAGTCGGAGCTTGAGAGTTTATGCCTACATTCTGTTTTTTTTTACGACTAACTTTCTTTTTCAAGGACGGAATGGCATCAGTCTCATTCGAGGAACCTATGGCTTGAGCTGATTTGGGTTTCGTCTTCAACTTTGGCTTTTTGAGGTTTGGAGTTAAACTCTGATTAGGAGATGGTTCGGCTGTAAGCGTAGACTCTGTTGAAGGTGGATAGACAGAGCCCGGAGGAGGAAGTGGTTGAGACGATTGGTTGACTTTCTTGTTGGCAGATCCAGGAGGCACCTCCCAACTTCCATCTGGTGCTCTCTATTTAAACATAGAAGACGGCCAATGAGTCGGGTGATTTGAACTCTCATCTGACAAGAAACGTAATCAAGAGAAATATAGACCAACCTTTAGACCTGATCTCCAATTCTTTCCTGATTGGGGGGCCTTGTTCCATTTCTTCTTTTTCTTCTCAGACTCCTGACCGTTCTCTGTAGAATCCATATCGACATCCGAATCCATGAGTTCTAGCTCCTCGTCATCGTATTCTCTTCCTTCTATCCCGACCTGCACTGAGTTATCGTCTGGTTCTCTCTTGACTATAGATTCCTCCTGCTCGATATCTAACACGTGTTCAGATCGTCGTTTTTCCAGCAACTGGACTCGTTCTGCATCCTGGAGGGCTTTACTTCTCAGGTCCGTCGGATTTGTCGACTGAGAATCATACGTGGAATAATGTCTATTGACTTCAAGGCTGGACCCAGATTGTTCCATAGAGAAGGAAGAAAGATGAGGAATAGAAGATGAGTGATGAGAATTCTGAAGTGTTTGTTGGTGAAAGGAGGAGCTAGTGTCGATAGGATATTGCTGATTGACATCTGCTGTTGACCGGCTAGGTGGGTCATAAGAGTCTATCTGACTGCCATGAAGCGAGAGGTGAGCCGAGCCTATAAATGAGGAGGATGCTGATGAGGCCGCAAAAGACGAGCTGTTAGATGTAGAAGGAGCTAGATGATGGTAGAAAGTTTGAAGGTTGTCACGTTGTGGTCCCTCAGGAGGTAGTTCTGTTCGATTGGAAGACAGTGGGTGAACAGACCGAGCGAGAAGGTTCAAATGGGACGTCCTTGGAGGTGAGTGGGAGAGTGATGAAGAGTATGAATACGAAGATGCAGGTGCAACCGAGCGAGAGTCAGAGAGAACAGGATCAGGAGTAGACAATGCGCTCTCCACTCGAATAGAAGAGGGATCCTGATCTAGCTCCATACTGTCTAGAGTGAAGGTTGATGGCGTGAAGAATGACTTAGTTTCTCATCGAAATGTAAGAGAGCAAAGCGACATACGAATGAGAACCACTTACGTAATATCGGCATAAGTATCTTATTCATCATATCAAATATTCAAATAATATATAAGTATCTTCTGTAGTGATCGTTTAATGTGCTTATGGAATTTGAAAGGGACAACGTTAATGAACCTATCAAGTTTATAAATCAACTCATGAGGAGGAAACAACCGCGCGATCTGATTTGAGGAATGCGCTCTGCGTTCTTGTAGAGACAGAAGGCTCGCCTAGTACACGTTCCCTTGATAAAAGCAAATCAACTGTATCCTCCTGAAGGCATATCTTCGACTTTCATCTTCGCTCGGAGATGACGAAAGACCTTCAACATATATCTTACCACTCGATTGATCCATTTACTATATCGCTGAGCCTTGTGACCCTCGAAACGACATGCATGTAGAAAACCAGACTAAGAAGAGCCGTTGAGAAGGAGATCAGAGAGTAAGAAAAGCAAGCTACGAATAGACCAGTAGACGAAACTTTGAGAGTGGAATATGAAAGCAAGCTAAATATATGAGTCAACGAGGTTGAAAACATGTTTAAGTACAACGAAGGATGAATAGGAACCAAGAAAGGATGTGTATCCAAGACGCAATGACATATTGAAAGGAAGAGGGCAAGTCGAGTGGACGAAAGGATAGCCAAGTAGAGAGGCTTCCGGACGGACAGGCAAACAAACATGTGATTCTCCCTTAGCAGGCACAGCCACCTGAGCTTTCTGCTTCCTCTGCTGGTTTTGAAGATACATCGATTTCTGTTTAGAAACGTCGAGTAAATGTTAGCAACCCAGAAACGTAGCTAAGAGCAAAGAAAAAGCCGACACACTAATGTTTTCAGCACCCTCAGTCGGTTCCTTTACCTCGGGTTCCCCACCCGGTAGAGCAAGCGCGATTTTCTTGAATAAACTCTTGACGTTGTGTCCAGCTTTGGCGGAAGTCTCGATCGAGAGTACATTGAGATCCTTAGCCTTCTTGTCCAGTTCTTCGGGCGTCACTTGTCTGTACAATTCAGCAAGTGAATAATCAGTCAGAGTGAACAACTGAATCCAAGTCAAGGGGATCAAACGAATTTCGTTCAGATTCTCCAAGAAGAGAGACTACCAACCTCTTATCGTTCAAGTCAGTCTTGTTTCCGACCAAAACAATGATTACGTCCATTCCTCGTTCATTTCTAACATCATCGATCCATTTTGTCGTATTCAAGAAAGACGCTCGATCTTTTAAGAAGTGATGAGGATATCAGTCATAGCTATCTCTTCCCAAACCTGAATAGATAACAGTTAAAAACTTACTGCTGATATCATATACTACGACTGCCACAGAGGAGTCTCGAATGTAGGAAGGAATAAGTGATCGGAACCGTTCCTACAGTACGTTCATGAGGATGTTAGATGTCAGGCAGACTTAGACTTGGAGGTTGAAAGGTTTAAGGGAGAAGACGCACCTGACCGGCAGTATCCCAGAGCTGTAGACGCACAGTCCTGTCCTCAAGGTACATTGTCTTGGACAGGAAGTCGATTCCAATGGTTGCTTGGTAGGTGTTATCGAAAGTGTCATACATCTGGTATAAGCACCACAGAGAGATGTATCATTAGAAGAGAGAAAGAAAGATTTCAAATATCAGGGCGCTGCAGATGAGAACAGCGTTTACGATCAGACACTTACGAAACGAGTGATCAAAGATGTCTGTTGCGGTCGGTAGATAGTTGAGAAATAAACCAGCCATGCACCCATGAGACGTTTGACTAAGAATGGGATGTTCTCTTGATAGACACTACTTACCTTCCCGACGCTCTGCTCTCCAAGAAAGACCAGCTTGAACTTCTTGAGCTACTCAAACCAACAATAAAGTTCCAGAGGCACAGCAAGAAGGCGAATTGAAAATTGAGAGATAATAAAGGATGAGACCAGTGAGCTTATTGACCGGTCAGACACATGAATCGAGATAGAAAACACATCGGCCATCCTGTTTTCTCAGAGAGAAAGTTCTCTTTCCCTAGTGATTGGAATATGCCAACAAGTGGTAGATCGAGAACAGGAAAAGACGAACAGGGTTAGATGAGGCGCTCGCGCCAGCGGCTGACGAAAAGTCAGTGGCGATAGGGGTTTGAGCCGGAGGTGCTGCTGCTGCCATAGCGGGTATCTTTAATAGTTGAGCTGCCTTTAGAAATAAGGTGAGAAGAGCGACAAAACAGTCGAAATCAAGGCAAAGGCTGAGGTCGCTGTCGGGGGGGATAGTCCGCCTTCTGCTGATTGATGTCTCAGATAGTCGGGCTGAGAGTGGTTACAATTGTCACAACGAGGCGTTGAGTCATGTGATGTTGAAAAGCTGTGAACCCCGTCGGAGCAGTCCCGAGCCGACTACACGCCTATCACAATCTACAACACAGATAGACAAAGCTAGCAGAAGAAAAGGAGGATATTCTCGAAACAATCCCTCAACGAGCAGAGGTCCTTCGTATGATCTCCCATTCACAAGAGGACGATACAGCGACCATCAAGGAGGATGATGTGGATGATCAAAAGATCGAACAGATGAGGTAAGCATTTCTTGAAGATCGTCAGAGTGTGTGTTTGTTGTCGTGCTTGATTTGATCCGTTCTGAACATGGTCTGGCTGCAACTCAAATTATTTTCAGACGATATGAGAACTTCAGTACCGTCGGTTCGTCCATCATGTATGCTTTCGGACTCTGTCGTAACTTGTCTTTGAACGAAAGAAGAGATTCGCTCTATCTTGAACGTCTCTATCGAAAAGATGATGTTGTTTATCGAATTTATCTAATCGACCGATTGTCTTCTGAAATAATCTTCTGCTTCTAGATTGGGTTCAAGATTCCTTGCACGAGCGAACAATTCAGGCCAGAAAAGGGACATTCGATACATTGCGTCCACATGCAGGGATCTCTGTTCGAATGAGATCGATAGGAGGAATAGTCGGCTGGCTCTGGGAATCTGGAGAGAACATATTTGAAGAGGGCCAAGACTGGCTCGTCGTCGGTCTAGTTGGTTCGTACATGCGTTCAACATGGTTTTCTGCATAATCATAACGATGAACTGTTGAGAACTTTATAAAACACGGGTCTGATATTTCGTTTTCGTCTTTAATAGGGATGGGAATTGGCCTTAATGCCGCATTTATTGTGATAGTCACCGAATGGCTCTCATCTTCGAGACTTGGTCATTGTACATCTGGCTGGTGGCTCAACGAGAAGTTTTGCTGTCTTGAGGCTGACGTAGAAGGAGAGGAGACCTGTCCAGAGTGGCATGATTGGGGAGGTGGTGACCCGCTCGCTTGGGTGATCTATGTCACCTGCGCCGTATGTTTCCTTCTTCTTATGATCTGCCCCACCGGGAGTTATTCTTATTGCTTTGATGCCATTCCTTTCTTGTCTCAGATTGCCTACGCGTTTATAGCTGCAAGGATTGTAAAATCATACGCCCCCTACGCCGCTGGTTCGGGTATCTCTGAGATTAAATGTATCTTAGGAGGCTTCATCATCAAGGGATTCCTTGGATTCTGGACGTTGGTAATCAAAAGTCTTGCTCTGGTATGTTTTGAAAGTCGCTTGTTTTCGCCTACTACATCAATATCAAATCGTTGAGACTCAACTCTAAAACTTGACTTCAATCATTCAGCCGCTCGCCATTGCTTCTGGTTTATCAGTTGGTAAGGAGGGGCCATCTGTTCATGTCGCGTGCTGTGTTGGAAATGTAGTTGCTGGATTTTTTTCCAGATTCGCTGCCAGTCATAGTGAGTGACAAACATCACAACCCATCCTGTGTAGGTGAAGTCAATAGTGCGGTCGCTTATCTTACCGATACCTGGTCTCTTTCAACCTGTCCCATCTAGTAAAAATGCGTGAGGTCTTGACAGCAGCGAGTGCAGCTGGAGTAGCTGTTGCCTTCGGATCTCCTATTGGTGGCGTTTTGTTCGCCATTGAGGCAAGTGTACCTTTCATCAAGTGGGCATCACATCTTCCTTCTAACAAATGAGCTTCCTTCCTCTTCTACTCATAGGAAATGAGTCACAACTTCACCAATCGAACAATGTGGAGGAGTTTTGTCTGCGCTTTAGTAGCCACAGTCACGTTGTCTGTAAGCAATCTTAAATCTTCAAATATCATCTAGAACTTTCAGCGTCCGATCATTGTTGATGTCCTTTCTTTCGATTCCGAAGGCAATGAACCCTTATCGAACGGGAGAACTAGTTCTATTTCAGGTCTCTTATGATCGAAATTGGCATTATTTCGAACTACCTTGGTACATCCTTATTGGAGTATTTGGCGTAAGCTTCCTATCTCGTTTTGTATTGTATTGAGAAAACAAACAAACTTGCGCTGAATTTTCTCTTTGTGACTTGAAGGGTCTCTATGGAGCATTTGTCGTGAAATACAACTTACAAATGGCTGCTTTCAGACGAAAGCATTTGGCAAATCACGGGATTGCGGAAGCAGTCACCCTAGCGGCTATCACGGCTTTGGTTGGCTATATGAATAAATTTTTAAGGATTGACATGACAGAGAGCATGTCAATTCTCTTCAAGGAGTGTGAGGGAGGAGGTGACTATGACAATCTTTGCCAGTTCGTCTTAACCATCGAACATGCATTGTGTCTTTATACTCATGCGGACGTTGTGCTGATAGTTATTCGGACGCCCTTTTTTAACTGATGATTGCGCGCCATATCCATTCCACTCTGTGTTCTTGGAAAAACGTACGAAACAATATAGGACCTGGGCACAATGGAGGAATGTCAACACTCTGTTGTTAGCCACCGTTGTCCGGACAGGCATGGTTGTCCTTTCCTACGGTTGTAAAGTCCCAGCCGGAATCTTTGTTCCCTCGATGGCTGTTGGAGCCTCATTTGGGCGGATGGTTGGAATCATATCTAAAGCAATTCAAGCGTATGTTATCCTTGCAAGTGTATATCGTAGTCATACTTCTGCGTGGATCTTTCACTCAATCTACCTGCTGAACTGTTGCTGTATAATTTTCCAGAGCAAGTCCTGAGTCGTCATATTTCCTTGCTTGTCAGCCTGACGTTCCATGTATCACTCCTGGAACATACGCTTTTCTCGGTGCTGCTGCGGCTCTAACGTTTGTCCTCGGTTTGATTGAACTTTTCTCACTCGTAAAATCTCTCTTTCAATGTGCTCATCAATGCCATCCTTCGGTTGGTGTTGGGTTCCTCTTACACATATAGCGGAGTTACCAGGATGACGGTTACTGTAGTAGTGATCATGTTCGAATTGACGGGCGCGTTAACCTACATTTTACCTACCATGGTTCGTTTTGTCTTTGATGTCAGCATGAGAGTTGTCGAACCCTCTGATCGTACTAAATGTGCTTTTTGCAATTTGTGTTTTTGACTGTATTCGAATGCTTGTGTGGGCATCATCAACCCCGTAGATTGTAGTACTTGTAGCCAAGGCAGTGTCAGACTCGTTTGGCGAGGGTGGAATCGCCGACCAAATGATTAAATTCAATGGGTACCCATTTTTGGAGAAAGAGGATCCGGAGGGAAACGACGAAGCCTTCTTGCAACCTAGTAAGTCAAAATTGATCCTCCAGGTTTTTACTCATTTTGATATCTGTTTCATGCTGAGAAGATATATTCGTGATTGGTTTCTTCTTCTAATCCTGCTTTCGTGCGTGCATCCCAGTATCCCACATCATGAAGAAAGATATCATTACCATGCGCGGAGATGGCATGACATGGGCCGAAATCAGTAAGTTTATGCCTCTGTTGTCTTCATCACGCTTGTTTGAGAAACTCTTCTTAGCATTCTTTTTTCTAAACCTCATGTTGTGCTTTGTCAGACGATATCCTAGAGCACACGTCCGTTCAAGGATTCCCTGTGGTAAGAAACGAGGATGACGATACTCTACTAGGTTACATCCGAAGAGCAGAGCTTCGGTTCGCTTTAGGTCAGCAATCACTTGTTTCGTAGCATCAACATCATTTACCGAGTATCGATCGATAGCGCTGACCTAGGTTCATTCTTTTAGACAAAGCGAAAAGAGTTCGAAATCTCTCTCCTCAAGCAATATGCACATTCCGGCAGATGGAAGCTCCTTCGCCATCCGATCTTCATGAGCTCACTCGACCTTCGACGGACGGAAGCGTCAATCAGTGGGGCGACTTTGGATTTGATGACGAAGAAGTTGATAGATTTGAATCTCGAACGATCAACGCAGCTGAGCAAGGAGGAGAACGACGAAGAGAACAGGTCGATTTTGGGAACTTTGTAGATCAGGTAAGAGTTTGTTGCATTGGCAATTTCGCAGGAATTGTTCGGTTGACTGCTTGCTACTTGTCATCATCAGACACCTTTATGCGTGTCTCCTAAACAACCATTAGAGATCGTGATGCAACTGTTCCGTCGGATGGGGTATGTCCAGTTTCTCATAGATCGTGACATGCATCCAGATGCATTGTCTCAACATCATACTGATCGTCACTCACTCTGGTCTCAGCCCCCGAGTTATCCTCGTTGGCCACCAAGGTCGTCTCGTCGGTCTTGTCACTGTTAAGGATGTGCTGTATCATGAAGCCGAGATGGAACACGAACAAGCAAGTCAGTTGCCTGAAGAACAGCGCGCAGAAGATCGAGTGGGACTCGAAGGTGTATTGGACGAAGCATGGTTGTGGGCATCAAACCTATTCAACTTTCCGACATCGTCCTCATCGACGAGAGCGAACGAACCACGTGAAATGGATCCAGGAGGTATGGAATCCCCAGCGTTCGACTACGAATTGGATGAGCATAGGCGGAGTAGTATGGAGGAGGTCAGGACTCACACTGTGGGCCGTTCACATTAAGGGTTTACTATACTTTCAAGCTATAGATGCTGGGTTTACGTTTCATATGGACAAATCGATGTTTACTCTCTCGAGTCTAATGTAAGACACAAGAAATAAAGAGAAAAGTAGATATTTGAATATAATTTTTGAAAAAGCACCCTTAACTAGTCTACACGATCTCACCGCCGTTCCTGCCCTCTCCGTTTTCTTTGATCTCTCCTTCTCTCCTATCCATCTGATATCTGAGGTAGTCTTCGTCAAAAGAGCTATTCAAGCCTAAACATTGTACGTATCCTGTTGATATACGGTCAGATCCTATCTCGATATGGAGGGATACCGGCTCCGTATAGGCTGTGGCAGCTTTTGTTGGGTCTTGGAACGTTGTATTTGTCCACCGTTCTCCTTCGGTTGAAGGAAAAAAATAACCTGGATGTATCCCTAATCAAACGATTTTTGCTGAACATCTTCGCCCTATGATACTTCTTCTGAGACATTCTATAGAGTCATCCGTTCAGTTTATCTGCAACAGCCCCAAAAAATACCTAACGAGATGGACGTAAGTTTAAACCATACCAACTTTGTCTCTCCGCCACAAGGCTCACTGTGCTGACCATCTCTATCGGACTGCTTGTTGCAAACTTCCACCTGTCTCATCATGATACTTCACCCGGCATTTGCTATTCTGGATCGAACGTACGTCGTACTCATAGGCCATTCTCGATTTCTCAACCGAGCTAGACATTGGCCTTCTTGACCGCGTGGTCAACGCATTCTACACTGGGCCTCCGGCAGTAAGTTATTTCACGAGATTGGTTTCTACACGTTCATGAGCTCTCGCAGACGATGGCTGCCATCTTCTTTGTATCTGATATCATCGTCTTGTGTTTTCACACTCCTAGGACCAACAAATGGCTCAGCAGGTCCTTACTCAGTTCCAGGAGCACCCTGATGCGTGGCAAAGAGTGCCAAATGTCTTGCAACAGGCTTCGAATTTACAGACCAAGGTAGGTCTCAACAGTATCAAGCGGAGTTGCATTGCTACCTCAAGTTTGTGATTTGACGAGAGTCTCCATTACTTTTTACGTGTCATTCACCAGTATATTGGTCTACAAGTGTTGGAAAAGCTTATCCAGACGCGTTGGAAGGCGCTTCCTGCTGAGCAGAGAGGAGGTAAGAATTTCTTGACTGGCTGCGTCATGCTCATATAACAATATCTACGAGCTGAAGTTTTCTCCGATACACACTTTCCCTTTTGATTCATAGGGATCAGAAACTTCATCGTTGGTGTGATTATGGAGATCTCTTCGGACGAGGCCAATCTTCGTCGGCAGAGGGTCTACATAAACAAGCTTAATCTCATTCTGGTTCAGGCAAGTTGCTTTATATGTCTTGACTGTCGAGCTGTAAACATTTCAATCTGTGCTTATCTCTTCTCCCGTTGCGATACATTTCTTGTAGGTCCTCAAGCAAGACTGGCCTGCAAATTGGCCTGCTTTTATTCCTGAGGTAAAGCCTCACACCTATATTTCAAGCTAGCCTCTCGCAGATTAGTGATATCAACTTATTAACTTTCTTGTCTTGTATGGTGATCCCTTGCTAGATTGTTGCCTCTTCAAAAACTTCCCTCTCTCTCTGCGAGAATAACATGGTCATTCTCAAACTCCTTTCCGAAGAGATCTTTGACTACTCTGCCGAGCAGATGACCCAAGCCAAAACCAAGGCTCTCAAATACCAAATGTGCGGAGAGTTCTCAGAAATTTTTCAGCTCTGTTCCGAGGTTCTGGAAAAAGCGCAAAAATCCAGTTTAATTAAGGCTACTTTAGAGACCTTGTTGAGATTCTTGAATTGGATCCCGTTGGGGTACATTTTCGAAACTTCGATTATCGACCACCTCGTGTCACGAGTAAGTTCTGAGCATTCTTCCTCTGCGATGTTTCGGCGCTAATCATCGATTACCTATACAATCATTCATCTGTCGAACTCAGTTCCTCGAGGTTCCGGATTTCAGGAACGTCACTCTCAAATGTCTTTCAGAGATTGGTGGTCTAAGTGTAGGCACCGAGTACAACCAGAAGTTTGTAACCTTGTTCCAGATGGTCATGACTTCAATCAACAAAATGATTCCTCCGTCTACCAGTAAGCGCTTTCTCTTTCTAGTGACGCAGTGGTCTGGATGTCGAAAAAAGTATGCTCAAGCTAATCTCGATTTTTTTCAAGATATCGCTGGGGCCTACAATGATTCCTCGGACGCCGATCAAGAGCTTATCCAAAATCTCGCCCTCTTCCTTGCAAACTTCCTCCGAGAGCACCTCAAGCTCGTAGAAAACGACCAGAACAAGGAGCTTCTTCTCAACGCGCATCTTTATTTGGTCAAAATCTCGCAAGTCGAGGAGCGAGAAGTTTTCAAGATCTGTTTGGAGTACTGGGCCAAGCTTGTTGCTGAACTTTACGAGGAGATTCAATCGGTTCGCGTTCATTGATCTGATATTGTCCATCCAGCATGATTTCGTCTTCTGACATGAACGTATTATCCTCTATTCGTCGCAGCTACCGATACCCGATATCCACCCCTTAATGAGCTTGAACCTGGGAGTTGGCGCACCTGGAGGAGCTGGTATGCTTGGTAACGCCAACCTCAGGAAAAACATCTACGCCGAGGTTTTGTCAAATCTGCGATTGGTTATGATTGAGAGGATGGTCAAGCCTGAAGAGGTAAGCAGACTTTTGTCATCGAATCGAAAGACTCGCCAAATTCGGGATATGTTTCTTACATTTTCGATTTATTTTCTTACTTTTACAAGGTGTTGGTCGTTGAAAACGATGAAGGGGAGGTCGTTCGAGAATTCATGAAGGAGTCGGATACCATCGTGCTCTACAAGAGTATGAGGGAAGTTCTCGTGTATCTCACTCACTTAGACGTTCTCGATACCGAGAACATCATGACTGAGAAGCTATCGAAGCAGGTTAGTTCATTCTATTCGAACATAGTTACTGCACTGTATGTGCTGATTTTCCTCTACCTCTTCTACAGATTGATGGTTCAGAGTGGTCATGGGCAAACCTCAATACCCTTTGTTGGGCTATCGGTTCGATCTCGGGAGCTATGAGTGAGTCACAGTTCGCTTTTTATAACAAGTCTTTGTTTGATTGACCCAATATAATGTGCAATTTTCATCATGATCAACAGATGAGGAGGCTGAGAAAAGGTTCCTGGTTCAGGTCATAAAGGATCTTCTCGGCTTGGTGGAAGTCAAGCGAGGAAAGGACAACAAGGCCGTCGTGGCGTCTGACATCATGTACATTGTCGGACAGTATCCTCGTTTCCTCAGAGCTCACTGGAAGTTCTTGAAGACAGTTGTGAACAAGTTGTTCGAGTTCATGCATGAGAGCCATGAAGGTAAGCGCATAGAGATTCTGGTTCTTTTACGACGTGATAGTTGTCTGACAATCTTTTGCCCGTCTTTCCAACGAAAGGTGTCCAGGATATGGCTTGTGACACATTCATCAAGATTGCTCAGAAATGTCGACGCCACTTTGTGGCACAGCAGTCTGGCGAGCAGGAGCCTTTCATCGATGAGATTCTCCGTACACTGCATCGAATCACGGTTGATCTCTCGCCTCAGCAGGTATGCCTTAGTCTCTGTCAAGCCCCAGTCACTTAGCAAATATGCGTACTTAACTTTTGCCTTCTCCCATAACAATCTCAGGTTCACACTTTTTACGAAGCCGTCGGATACATGATTGCTGCTCAGCCTAACAAGCCTACGCAAGAGCGGCTTATTGCCAAGCTTATGGAGATGCCCAATAACGCAGTACGTACAATCTACTCAAGAGTCGTCAATATGTGTTTAACGAAGTGGTGCGATATTCATTCATTTCTTGTGATTTAATTTCTTCCGACAGTGGGACTCTCTCATGGCGCAAGCTGCTAGCAACGTCGATGTGCTATCCAATCCTGACAATGTGAAAATCATGTCCAACATCCTCAAGACAAATGTCTCTGCTTGTGGATCCATTGGTACCTTTTTCGCACCTCAGCTTGGTCGAATTTGGAGTGATATGCTGGGACTTTACAAGGCCGTCAGTGGTATCATCAGTCAGTCTGTGGCTGAGCAAGGTGAGTTTTTAGATCCTTCTTCTCTCTTGAAATTTTCTTCTGTCCTGAAGCGCGCGCCTTCTCGTATCGACAGGCCTTATCGCCACGAAGACACCCAAAGTTCGGGGACTCCGAACGATCAAGAAAGAGATTCTCAAGCTGGTAGAGACATACATCAAAAAGGCTGAAGATCTCGAGCAGGTCAATGCTAGTCTCATTCCATCGCTTCTCGACGCTGTCTTAGGCGACTACAACCAAAACGTCCCCGCAGCTCGAGACGCTGAGGTTCTCAACGTGATGACTACCATCGTCTCGCGTCTTGGAGTAAGTTTACTGCCAAATGACATGGATGTAGCGCAGTTCAACTAATAAAGTTATTTTCCGTCGTTGCTTCGTAGCCTCTTTTGACCGAACAGGTTCCTCCGATCTTGGATGCAACGTTCGAATGTACCCTGGCAATGATCAACCAAGACTTTGCCGAGTATCCTGAGCATCGATCAGGCTTCTTCAAATTCCTTCGAGCGGTTGATCTTAACTGCTTCCCTGGTAAGATCAACACGCTTACAACAAATTTACTCACGCGCTGATCATTCGTGGCATTTTCTCCTTGTCCAGCTCTTGCATCCCTTCCACCTCCAACATTCAAGCTCATTGTCGATAGTGCAATATGGGCCATCAAGCATAGCATGCGTGATATTGCTGATATTGGATTAAACTGTAAGTCTTTTAAATCTTGCTAATCTAGATATTGTGTTTGCTCACAATCATTCGTGATGATTTAACACGATACTTTTCTTTGGCGCGCTTGCTACAGTCACTCTCGAGCTGGTCGATAACTTTGCTAAGACTGAGGAGCTTGGAATCGCTGATGGATTCTTTCAGCTCTATTTGGTTCGATTGGTGACTGATATTCTCAGTGTGCTTGTCGATCCTGACCACAAGTCAGGTTAGTTTTAATCTTTTTTAATTTCGAAGTTTTATGACCTTTATCGTAAGAGGATTTTGCTTAATCTCGTACTTATTTAACATTGACAGGTTTCAAGACCCAGAGTGTCATTTTGCAGCGCCTGCTTCACTTCACTATGAACGGCTTGGTCAAAGTTCCCATCTTTGATCCTGCAAGTGTGCCAAACCCCAACATCAACAACGCAGAATATCTGAGAGACTATATCAATGGCCTCATGGGCAGCGCGTTCCCTCACCTTCAGCCAGCGCAGATTCGACAGAGTGTGGAGCTCATGTTCGTTGCTCATGAAGATCCCAACAAATTCAAACTTGCTCTTCGAGATTTCCTGATCACAATGAAGGAATACTCTGGTGAAGACGCTGAGACCTTCCTTGTCGACAAGGATGCCGAAACAGCTCAGAAGGCCAAAGATGACCGAGAAGCCGCTATGAGAGTTCCTGGTCTTCTGAAACCTTCTCAGATTGATGATGTTGACGAGGAGTTGTAGCTTGCGGATCTCAGTAGAATCTGGTTTGGTTTATCTTTTGATCCTGTTTTCATCTCATCTTATTTCTTTCATTCCTCTTTGTTCTTGTCCTGTGTTGCCTTTCTCTCCCTCCCAATTCGTTCTCCTTTCACTATCTTTTCGCTTTTCACTTCTATCTCTATGTTTTTCGCCAAATCACTTCGTCCTTCCCTCTCTTGCTTACGATCTCACCTCTTCCCTCTTTCCATATAAAGTCTTGCATACTACCCCCCGTATTCCCTTTCTCCTCTTTCTTCTCTATCATTCGTCTTACATGTATTTCTGCTCACAACAACAAGAGTCGGATATTGAAAGACTTGGAAAGCAAAACATTTCTCTTTGAGAATCGATAACATTGAAATTGACATGAATCAACCAAATAGGTTCCAAAACCCAACCCATTCTGGTGAACTCCCTACTTTTCGAAGTTCTACCTTCTCGGGAGTCCCTCCTAAGCCACCAAAGAACCCTTGCGCCCTCCACTGCAATATCGAGGGTTTTGGGAAGGGGCCTAAACGATGACGTTCGTCAATTAAGATATTCAAAAGTGACAGAGAAAAGGAAGAGAAAAGGAGAGCACTAACCGAATACTTCACGCTCTACAGGCCGTTCTGATTCTGGAAGAGTTCGGATATACTCCATTGAGTATCGATACTCATATTTTGATCCGTCATCGACTGGTAATGAGGGGACCGATGGAGGAACGATGTTTCCTGATGATGGGTTAGAGGTAGAAATCCTGTTCTTAACCGAGGAAGAAGGTGGGGGAGGAAGTAGTCGTGAGAGGGCTTCGCGAGTCATGTTGTAGAGATCAAGTTGACCGAGGGCTGTGAGATCAGATACGATGGTAGAGAGTCGGTCAAAAGAGCTCGGAGCGGTCGGTTCTGTCGTTGTCGTCGAAGATGAAGGTTCTACATCCATGTGGTCTGACGTCGTCGTTGCCACTGCTGCTGCCAACGCTCTTTTTCGTTCTTTCTGCTTTTCCGCCCACGTTAATTTTTTCCCAGACTTCGAACCTCCTGAACCAGCTCCCAGCCTTTGTAAGCCCTTGAGGACGGTTTCTGATGGTTCCAGGAGTACGACGATTTCTTTTACCAAGTCCTCTCGTTTTGGTCCATCCCTGACTTCCTCCATCTCTTTCTTCTTTCGTTCCTCCTCCGCTCGATCTCTCTTCCGCTTTGCCTCCCTGGCCTTCCTCATCTCAGCTTTCCCATCCAGCCCATCCATCCATCGATCATGAACCTCCAGTCGGTCCTTGGCGTTGTTCACATACGCTCCGTCCTCCGTGAACGCGCCTTCTCTCAGCTCGGTCTTCATGTTGAATGACGAAAGCTCGTATCCCATTCCGTCTTTTGAATCATCTGATTCGAATCCATCACCGTCTTCCTCATCTCTCTTTCCAAATTCCTGACCTTCGATATCTTCGAGGGCAAGATATTTTTCTTTTTCGGGCTTGGCACTGGCCTTGCCTTTGTCTTTTGAAGCTGCTGATGGTATGGGATCGGCAAACATATCGTCTAAATCATCATCTTCCTCGGGGTTCGCACCGGGTTTTCGTGATGGAACAACACCTTCCCCATCATCGGAGGAGTCGGAGTCGTAGCCTTGGGTGTTGACTTCTCTACGGTTCTGAGCACGGAGAAAAGAAAGAGGATCGCATGAGATGTTAGCGCGAAGAGTTCAGGACTGAACCGCAAGGTTCGAGAGACACACTTTGACGTCTTCCAAGTCGTCGTCATCTCCGTCTACATCTGCGGTAGATTCCAGTCCGGCCTCGTCAAACCTCGCACGTTTGGTTCTTTGAGAGGTCGAGGATGAAGCTGATGGCGCTTCTTTCCTAGAAGGTGCCATCTTGGTATGCGTGGTTATGTGTGCAAATGACGGTTAGGTGTGAAGCGCAAGCAGCAGAGAATAATGAAAGCTGGTCGGTGATGACTAAGCGGATCAACACCCGCCCAACTTCCTGCTCGCAGCCGAATCACTCAACTCTAGACGACGACAACGAGGAGCAAGCAGATGAGATGGTCGACCCAACGTACAATAGGACTATCCTCATTCTCCCATTGCCCACACTTTCTTCGATAGAGGATCCTTTAGTATATCTTCGGTTCGTTAGACAAGCCTCGCTCCAGACCACTGAAGCGCTTACAGTCTACTTCACCGGTCCCCTGTTCTTATCGTCTTCAAACCTCAAGTTGTCTCCATCCAGTCAATGGGAAACGCTTCAATACTTTCTGAGCAAAATATATGGTGAAGCTGTCCGAACAGCACAGAGTCTAGAAAGAGTTCTCTGGGATGTCGATGTTCTGTTCGAAGGACTGGGAGAGGATGGTGATCTGACTGGTTCGACGCAGGTAGAATCAAGATGGATAGACTCCTCCGGAAAGCAGATGAACTGGGATGTTCTCTTCAGGATTGAGGATGGTCAGTGATACAACCTTTGTAGATAAAGTTGGGTACTGACAGTCTGTTCTTTTCCTTGGCTTCCTTTCTAGATGATCAACCTGTTCCTTCTGATATCCCATTCAAGACATCTCCTAGTCATACTGTCATCCTTCCTTCTTCACTCTCCCTCTCGGTCACACCCGAACTCAAGAGCATTACATCTACTGCATCTTCCTCAACTTACTCCGTAGTGGCGCTTGGTGGTTCGTGCAAATTTCGCCTTACCCGCAGAATGTACGCTGTCTTTCGACTAAATGCATCTCGCTTCATCCTTCTTTGAGGCCAATAGGTTCATTCGATCATCTCCATGCAGGTCACAAGATCCTTCTGACTATGGCCGCACTGATCACATCCCATAAACTCATCGTAGGAGTAAGCGGTGCGTAAGCCTTTGCTCTAGTATCTTTCTTCTTACGCTCACGCCAATGTTTCCAACTACTTTATAACCACTCCAACATATATAATCAGACGATCCGTTACTAACCAAAAAAGCTTACGCGAATCAACTTCAGCCACTCTCCGTTCGACTCGCGCTCGTGTATCGGTTTCTTCGCCGGGTAAACCCTGGGTTGATATATGACGTTGTACCCATCGGAGACGTTTATGGACCTACAGCAGTTGATCCAGATATACAGGCGTTAGTACTCAGTTGGGAAACTGTAGCGGGTGGAAAAGCTGGTATGTTCTTGAACGATTGTCCTGCTTCTCGGTGAAACATAACAATATCATGAAGCGCTCTCGCGCACTCATTCTGTTGTGATACATTAACCATCTTTGTATCCCTTCCTAACTTCTCTCCTCTCTTCTTCGTATCCTATCTTGGCTTTCATCTAGTCGATGACAAGCGAGCAGAGCGAGGTCTTCCCAGCCTTAAGACATTCATCATAGGGGTCCTATCTCATTTAACGGACGAGGACTTAGGAGAGGGGATTGGAGACGAAGATGGCAAGAAGATGAAGGAGGCAAAAATGAGCTCGACATTCATCAGGGAGTGGATCGAGCATCATCCTCATTAAAACCTTTTCGCTTAGATTAGATTATTGGGCAGAGCATATTCTTGGCCATCTTGATTCTCAAACTTCTATGAAATATGTACTGTTTCCTTCCTTGTTTCTCTCTTTTCCAAAACCAAGGATTCTCTCAAGTCGTGGTCATAATCATCAGGGAGAGTACTCATATAACATTTCCACCGCCCATCTCCTCCTCATTCGCACCCAGCAACCAACCCACACCTCTTGTAAACGCTCTCCTACCCGTATTGAGAATCTCCTCTTCTTGACCTCCTCCTCCTCCTCCTGCGAAAAGACTTGCCACAGAGGGCGAACCCGACCGACTGGGTGTCGACCCTCCTTCCTTCCCTTGTTCTCCTTTACTTGCTTGAGTGGGTGTCTGAGCAGTGGGCCGGAGAGAAGAAAGAGAAGATGACAACTGATTAAACGTTCTACTGGCTGCCTGAGCTGCCAAATCTCGCTTTCGATGACCTGATCCGGAGACATCAAACGATGTACCGTTCAATAATGCATTGGAAGAATGAGACCAATCGAGTAGTTGTCCTTGTGCGGAGGAGAACAATCGTTCACGCGTGCTTATCTGTTTTCCTCCTTGTTGCACATCCCTCATCGTTGATGATGATGATCCAGGAACGGAAGAATGGACAGGCTTGGAGAGATTTATCTCCTCGAGTTTCCTCCAAGAGATCAGCAGATCCGGAATCATTTCTCCCGGACAGAGTATAAGCGCATGCCCCAAGAGCTCAAGTTTACGGTCGACGTCTTTGAACTCAGATTGTCTACCAAATTGGAAACATGTTTTCCAACAAACTTCAAGAGCTTCTGATTCCATTTCCTCCGTCGTAGGTACTCTCTCTAATGCTGATCCTCGAGATTGGGTCTTCTCGCTTCTTGTCATGCGATCTGGACGAGATGATGACAAGGGAGAAAACCCACGCACGGCTTCAATCATCTTTTGAACATATTGAACGCCTCGCTCCCAATCTGTTGACTGACTCTGTACTGCCGCATCCGCCAACATACCCAAAGTTTTAACCTCGGCTGCTGTGTTACCTGCAAATCCAAGTTTTTCAACTAAATCGATGATGACCTCCGGGTGCTTGTAGGCGTCCTCAGATGTAGATAAAATTCGAGATACAAGAGACAGTTTGTCTTTTGTCAACCGAATTCCGAGCGGAGAGAGTGGGAGGTTTGATTGGGGCGAGACCAGGTTATAGGTAGCGATCTTCGAGGTGGCTTCAATGAACAAACGTTCCTTGATCACAGCTGGAGTCGGCGGAGCTACGACCGTCAGACTAAAAGGACAGAAACGATAACGATTTTTTTTTTCCATCGATGAAGGATCAAAATGAGTCAGAGATACATGTTTCCCTCAGCATGTTTATACAAGCAACACTAGGAAACGCGCTCTTACCAGGTATAGGCCAAATTCATATTTCCTTCATGCAGGTTTCCTGATTCTGCATTTTCGTAAAACTCGACTGAAGCAGCTAGGACCAAGGATTCGACATTTGACGCATCCAATAGAGGTGGTCGTATCGTCAACAACTTTTTTGCAGTCACGAAATCTATCGACACAACATAAAAAGAAGAGAACACAATCAGTAAGGCTAAACTGATTGGCAAGAAGCAAGCATTCAAGATGAACTGACTTCCAAAACTGAGCAATCCTCCGAAGTAGATCTTGATGATCTCAACCTCTTCCAACATCCCAAACGCCCCACCTCCATCGATTCCTCTGAGTTTCTTCATGTCGCTCAGCAAAGCCTCCCAATCACCACCTGCCCTAGCTTTTCCTCTGACTGTCGTAGCTTTTGCCACTGCTTCGGCCTTCTCTCCACCCCGTCTAGCTAACCTGGTTGCCCACGCGAGCTGTTCCCGCTTGTCTTGTGCTGAAAGGATGAACCAACCTAAAGGCGCTGGAACTCCCCATTTTGCTAACATTTCGGCCGATGTCAGATGAACGTCAAGGATATCGAGTAATTCGCTCAACGCTGGTGGCTGTAGAGGTTTGAAAAAGGTCAATAGTTCCGCCGGTGGTGGTGGTGGTGCTGCCGGACTCGGTTTGAGGAATTGAGCGAGCGCGAGAAGAGTGGTCTCGCCTTCACCGTCTTCTCTGTCGTCCGGACCAAATTCCCAGGCGGGCATGCATTCAAAGATGGAGCTCATCACGTCCCATCGGTTTGTAGCGGTGGATCCGTATAGGATAGAAAGCGCTAATCGGGAAACCTCGTCATCTCGTTTGAGGATTCTCTCATGTTCGGGAAGAATGGCTTTGGAGGCAGCAAATACTTGAGCGGCTAGGTCCAACGGAGCGGAAAGGAGCCAAGACTGTATCAACTGGGATGGAAGCCCAGGATTTGGATTTTCTGTGCGTTCCGATCGAGAGACTAGCACATAAAGGTATGGGAGGACAAGTGACTGAAAAAGCGGAATGACAGTCGATGGAGTTGCAAATCGAAGATACCCAGCCGTGACTTCTTCTGGTGTAGACTTCCTCCATCGATCGAGCGTCCAATCATCTTTATCGATGAACACTGGATTGGACGCTGTGTTGGAAAAGTTGCTATCCTGTATAATAGAATATGATGCGATGGATGGCGCGTCGTATATCAATTTGGACAACAGACTGAGATCCTCGCCCAAAGAATCCAGATTAGGGACCGAAAGTGAAGCAGCATGCTGCACATAGATAAGCGAGATGTCAACGAGACCAGAACCAGCCTCAATGGATTCTACTCGAGATCTGTACCAGTCTGAGACTTCTGACGCTGTGGCAGGGAATGGTTTGGGTGAGAATTTTGTATCGACAGCATCTGGACTGTTTGATGATTGAAAGCTTTCTCGAGTGATTGTTTCCAAAATTCGATCATCCTGGTCGTCAGGCGAAAGGACAAGCTGTGTGGCCCATTCGGTTTCCTTCTCCCCGAACGGTTCACATCGGGGTAAGATGGCATAGAATTCCTCAGGTCGGATCCAATCTGGAATGGCTTCGAGGATAGAGAACCGATGTGGGACGAGCTCAGAATGAAGGTGTTTGATCAAGACGAGCAGGTTAGGGAGTTGAGCTTGTGTCGTAAGAAGGAGAGCGAGATGCAACGCAGGACTTGTCAAAAGTTCCAAAAGGGTAAATGGAAGCGAAGCAGGTGGCCTCGAGATGATGATACGTTCATCTACATTGCCTGAGATCTTTGACGACATGGATGAGGTAGAAGAAGAGGACGGCACCGGGTTCTCCTCATCATCATCGCTGTCCTGAGCCCACGGATCATCGTCTATCACTACCTCTGTGTCCTCCATCTCGACATCATTGCCTGCTTCGATAATTGGTCCAGATAAAATCTCTCCTCCTGACACATCTTGCTTGTGGTCGAGCTTGCCACTATGCTCCATCTCCAGCCAAGCATCTAGCCTGGCTCTTCTTCTTTTAATCTCTGATCTGGCGGTAAGAATGTCGCCCAACTCGTTTTGGCTGTTCAAGACCTCCTTCCAGGCATCATGTGCGGTCTTAGTCTCCTCAGACGGGGAAGCGAGGGCGTGTTCGACAGCCAAGCGAGCATTATTCTTGAAGGAGACCGAGACGGCCAAACCTCGGTCGAGGGCATTCTGGATGTCAGCCAGATCGGTCGTTGGGACGGAGGTGACTAGAAGAACGGCCTGGACGAGCCATGCGGGATCGATATCAGAAGACAGAAGAGAATTAGCCTCTTGTGGAGTAAGGGACATTGTCATGGGCTGTAAATGGCAAGAGACATCAACCAGAGAGAACGAGCAAGAGATCTTGTGTGTGCGTGTATGTAATATTGACGAAGTGATGGTCGTCGTTGTTGTGAAGGAGATGGAGTTCTACATATTTATGTCCATTTTATCTATTCTTAAACTTTTCTCTCAAACTTCCTCCTTTTAACGGAGACCTCTCTATGATAAAAAGTATGATGTCTGGTAAAAATACCAAATGGCATGAAGATCTAGTGTCATCTACTACAGTGAATCTAAATGAGATCAACAATCTATATGTCTACTGCTTCTTAAAGTACGCCATAGCATCCTTAGGGTCGATAGACTCAGGGTTCTCCGGGGACCTGGTTTACCAACATTAACAAATGGGATTAGGTCGTTTGTGCTATTAGATAAAGCACACAAAGAAAAATCTCACCATCCAGACGGGCAAACTGTGAATTTGTTGGTCCGATATGCGTGTTGTGTTAGCATCATAACACCATGTCCAACTGAGAGAACGAAGTTGACATACCCTCTCCGTGCTCGGCGTTGAACTGGAAAGCCTGGATCAATCGGATGGTCTCCTCGACGCTTCTTCCAACAGGCAGATCATTAATGGTGATCTGTCGGACAATACCCTCTGCATATACGAAAACCAGATCAGAAAAATAGAGCACAACTCAAGTGTGATACAGAAACTTTCAAACAGGGACGTTACACGTACCAGGGTCGATGATGAAGAGACCTCGGAGGGCGATGCCTCCCTCCCTGAGAAGAACTCCGTAATCGGACGACATCTCATGGTTACGGTCAGCGAACATGGGGATCGAAAGGTCCGGTCCACTTCAAGCAACGAGGAGGAAAAAATGAGCAAACTATACAATCATCTGGAAGATTCAATGACGTTGTGCGAATATAACATACAGTCCTCCCTGCTGTCGAGGCAAGTTAGCCCAAGCGAGATGAGAGCTAGTGGTCCAGGTCATGTTGATGTTCATAGATGAGAACGAGATCGGGTGAGAACACGGAAAGGCAGTAGTTCTGCTGAGGATATGATTAACAAAGAGAGAGCGCACTATTCAGAATCAGTCGAGATGGCGAGGACCTCAGTGTTGAGTTCTCTAAACTTGGAGAGAGCTCGGTCAAAAGAGAGAATCTCGGTAGGGCAAACGAAACTGATATAAAGACGAAGGTTAGCGCATTGAGATGATGTATTATGAATTGAAATGGAGAGAACACTAACGTGAAATCCATTGGGTAGAACAACAAGACAAGGTATTTGCCCTTGTAATCGCTTAGAGAAACCTCCTTGAACTCTCCCTTCTCAACAACGGTACCCTTGAAAGCGGGAGCGGGCTAAAATTGTGGAGAAGCCATAAGTATAAACCAAGTAGACAAAAACAAGACTGTGGATGGAAAATAGTCATACAGCCTGAACAAATGCTCGGCCGGGATAGTTGAACTCTTGAAGGCCATCAAACAACCGGTCAGATTTATTGATGGCGGAAGAGGCGATTGAACGAGACGCGGGCTGAATTACAGACAACTTGGATGCCATGACGGATCGTGTGGACAATCCCTTGAGGGTAGTGGAGAATGATTTGAGCGCGAACTGTCTAAGCATGATTGATTGGATGTGTCTGTATGCTGTGGTGGATGTAAGTCGAGACGGTGATGGGAAAAAAAAAACGAAAATGGATTCTCACTTTTTTTGCTCTACAACAACCACTCCAAACTCCATCAATCCTTCGATCTTTTTTCACTCCCAGATAATTCTTACAAACATGTCTCTCAAGGCTGCTGCTCGATCCTTCTCCTCTGCTGCTGGCAAGTCGTGAGTGTGTTCCATGCTCGGCTCAGTGTTTTGGGTAGCCTCATTCTTTCGTTCCCTGATGCTCAAAGATCATTACGCTCGATCACTTTTCTTCGTCAGCAACGTTTTCGTAGGTCCTCATTGTACAAGTTTCTTTTCATCGACAACATATTCTCAACATTATTGAGCTGTGTATTCCATGTTTCAACATAGTTTGATGTCTCGATCTCTCAGAAGCCTGCTGGTCGGATCGTTTTTAAGCTCTACGACGGTATGTTCCAAACTATCAGATCTAGGACATAAAACCAACTCTTAGGTAGATCTGACCAGCTCTCTTATGTTGTCGTATCTCTCCTCAGACGTCGTCCCTAAGGTGAGATTTCATCAGAATCTCTGTTCGACACAGAGACAAAAGCCGAACATCTTTCTCGATTTCGTGAATTCAATCAGACTGCTACCAACTTCCGAGCTCTTTGCACCGGAGAGAAGGGTACGCCCTTTCCTTCTGCTACCACTTTTTGCAACCTCAGCATTCTTCCTTTCACTTTTCTTCGCTAATCTTGTTATTCAATGTATGTCTAGGCTTTGGATACGCCAAGTCCCCTTTCCACCGAGTTATCCCTAGTGAGTTTTTGCCTTCTCGTCTCATCCGTCGTTTCTCATTCAAAACTATTGGTCTGACGTCAGTCCCTGTTTTACGCCGCAAAGACTTCATGCTTCAGGGTATGTCCCGGTCTTCTCTTCTCTTTTAATCTATGTAGCTTCACATGTTTTGACATCTCCATTCTTGATATCGTTCCAGGTGGAGACTTTACTCGACAGAATGGAACTGGTGGAAAGTCAATCTACGGTGAAAAGTTCGCTGTATGTAATCTTGAGCGCCCTTCTTTACATCTGAATTCCAGCCTGATATTCACGGCTAAACATCAACCTCAACTTTTGCTCGCAGGACGAGAACTTCAGTAAGTTCACCTTCCTTTTTCACCTCTCTATTTAGAGCAAAAAACCAGATCTTAATCTTTCATTGACGGTTGAACAGACGTGAGGCACACTAAGCCTGGACTCCTTTCCATGGCCAACGCTGGCCGAAACACCGTGCGTTTTGCTTGATTTCCTATCGCCTTCCTTCTTTTGGCTCTCGATGTTCACAACTCCAACCGATTTTTTTTTTCTCTCTTCAGAATGGATCTCAGTTCTTCGTATGTCTTTTTAATGGTTGTTCCATTTGTAGTATTATCGATTGACTAGGTTTACCCGTGGACGGTTTTACAGATCACCACTGTTCCTAGTAAGCGTGCTCATCGATCAATTAGAAGATTTGTACATCTCTCACGCCATTGACTAAGTACGCCTGGTAAATCTCTTCCTTGACAGCTCCTCATCTTGATGGAGCCCATGTGGTGTTCGGTGAGGTCATTGAGGGTATGGACGTCGTCAAGGCCATTGAGGCTCAGGGGTCCCAGTCTGGAAGAACTCGAGGACCTATCGTCGTTGAGTCCTGTGGAGAGATCTAAACTCAAGAAGAGTAAAGACAGAAACCTCCTTTTGTCTCCTTCCTCTCTGCTCATCACGAGTCATTCAGTCCTTCGAGCATGAGCGGGTCTTGATAGTAAAGTGGTGGACGATGTATGAATTTAAAGTATGATTCAGTGGTTGTTGAAGAACGGATAACCGTTTTTCAAACAGGTCTCAATTGAATCATCATCTTTCGTTTCTCGTTTGGTTTCATTACGTCACAAAAAGGAAGAAAAGCCCTTTGAGAATGCCCAAAGTTGGGATGTTATAATCACAGAGAGAAATGAAGTGGTAAAGCAGGTTTTTAATGGACATAACGAAACAACGAGAGATAACCAGGAGGTCGGGTCTAGGATAGTCTTTCATTTTATGCGGAAACAGGCTGAATGAGAGTGATGTTGTCTCCCTTCAAGAGAATTCGACCTGGAAATTTGCAGAAGGAAACAAAATCAGAAACAAGAGGGTCAGTGTTGGCTTGATAGATCTTTCTTTGTTTCGTCCAAGTTATCTTGCGGCAAGATCTTCCACATCCTCGTATTCCCTTACTCATCTCAGTTCCTGACTCTGCCTCTCGGCATGTTTATCTGCGTCCGAAATGAGGAAAAAAGGAAACAAAAGAGGAAGGACAAACCAAGCTCAACTCTTGTAGGTTCTCCCTTGATCCCAACCTCGACGGCTGAATCCAAAACGACGTTCATGAATTCGTCAAACCCCTAATCCACGTAATTTTCGATCGGTGTTTTTGTTTTGTTTCCGAAGAGCAGTATTGTTTCGATAGATCGTATAACAAAGCATATGTTTAAGAGAAGAGGATAAGTAGGTGAGACGAGTGAAGGAAAGAAAAGAGAGACGCGTCAGAACCGTTCATATTCGCTTCTCAATACACGCAAATAGCTCCTGCTAGCAAGGATCTGCCAATAAATCGCCTTTAGATTCCCTTTCGGCCAAAGCAGAAAGAGAGGCTGGAGAAGAAGGGGGAAGAGGAAGAAGGAAACCAGCCAGGCGGAACTCGAAGGTAGAACAAAGACTATACATACGATGATAACACCTTCCATTCTGGTCGACACGTTGTCGTACAGCCAGATCTGAACTTTAGATTTCTGTGTATATGTTGAATGATAAGAATGCAACAGCAGCAGAGAACGAAGGTGGATCAGTCAAATCCGATCAGGACCAAATCTTTCGCATAAACAGACGATGCACTCAATTGATTGATGTCAATCAAACTAGAGGTTGTCGAGAAACAAGTCGCTAAATTTGACTAGAAGAAAGGCAAACACTTACAGATTGAAGGTGCTTGAAGATAATGTTGATGGGCTGAACCATCACACGCTGGGATCTACCGGACATGATTAAGAAAGAAAGACTGAAAGAAAGATAGGTAGAAACAGTGGTGAGAATGTATGTGTGGTATGAGACTTGATGTATGTGAGGATGGAAAGAAAGAAGGAACGAGAGATGGGTTGTAGTTGGCACGAATGGTTACGAAGAAACGAAATTGGTAACAAGATGTTATGGCTTACGTCAGCAGTAGCTCAATGGCTGGACTACTTTTTACCTGCCAGAATTTCGAAGGACAAACTGAAAAAAGATGACTCTTCTTTCGGCTATCAACAACATTCTTCTTCTTCTTTTTTGATCTCATCTTGTCAAACGAATTCCCTTGATAGCCATGCCAGACTGCCCGTCAGAACAGAGAGAGTTTCAGATCAAAGTCCCTGCCACTTCGGCAAACATCGGACCGGGTTTTGATGTCGTTGGACTTTCCCTAAGCCTTCATGTCACTATGGACATCAGTATCAACCCGTATGTTCTCGTTCTTCTTTTAAAAGTTCTTGTCTCACTGTAGTTGGGTCGAGCATCTGTACTTTTCGATAGATCAGTCAGATAGACTCTGGTTGAAATGCTTTTTTATGTTGATCTCGGATAACATCTTGAGGTGATGCAAAAGCTAAAATCTCTTGATGTACCAAATCACTATCACGCCAGATCCAACTCGCCAGACACTACGCTGTCCTACGAGGGCGAGGGAGCAGTGGGCGTGCCGCTTTCACCTTACAAGAACTTGATCACCAGAACTGCGCTCTATGTGCTTCGTTCTCATGGGATCCGAGACTTCCCTCCCCACCTTGCCATCCACGTTCATAACCAAATTCCTTTCGGCCGAGGTCTAGGTTCGTCCGGCGCGGCCGTCATCGGTGGTGTCATTCTTGGATCACACATTGGAAAACTCGATTTGCCTCTGGCTCGGCTGCTCGATTTTGCGCTCATGGTCGAGCGACACCCAGACAACGTTTCTGCCGCGCTCGTCGGTGGCTTTGTTGGAAGTTACCTTCGAGAGCTCAGCCACGAGGAGACTCACGCGGCTTCGGTCCCTTTAGCCGAGGTTCTGCCCGAGTACCCATCGGATGCGGGACCGAATTGGGGAATGGACCCTCCTATCCCGCCATTTGGAATTGGTCATTACGTTCAGTTCGGCTGGGCAAAGGAGATCAAGGCGATCGCCATCGTCCCTAGATTCGAGCTCTCTACCGCTAAGGCGAGAGAGGTCTTGCCCGAAGCATACACTAGGAAAGATTTGGTTCGTATCAACGGCGTTCCTCTCTTCATAATGTGTTGCTTATTTCATAATCTTGTTGTTACTAAATTCTAATGGTTTATATCCTTCTCCATCTCATTTTTTGCTGTGCCATCTACATTTCCTTCTTCTAGGTGTTCAACCTGCAGCGATTGGCTGTCTTGACCACAGCGCTCGCTCGGTCTCCTCCTGATGCGGATTTGATC
Source organism: Phaffia australis (assembly GCA_014825575.1). Classification (NCBI taxonomy): domain Eukaryota; kingdom Fungi; phylum Basidiomycota; class Tremellomycetes; order Cystofilobasidiales; family Mrakiaceae; genus Phaffia; species Phaffia australis. The sequence continues at coordinate 15,281 of MVAH01000099.1, read as the reverse complement.
TACGAGGCCATGAAAGATCGAGTTCATCAACCTTACCGAAACGTCCTCGTAAGTTTTCGTTTTAGTTTTTTTTTGGCTAGAAAAACAGCTCGCCCTTACTCAAAAATCCTGCGGGTGCGCGCGCGCGATAAATTCCTTTTCCATGCTAACAATATGTGTCTCATCCTCTTTTTCATTTTATACATCTTTCTCATCATTGTTCGGTCTCTGTTGTAGATTCCTGGACTCCCACAGGTGCTCTCGTCCCACACCCCGACGAGCCACCCTGGATTGCTCGGAATCTGCCTTTCTGGAGCTGGACCGACCGTTCTTGCCCTGGCCACCCACGGGTTTGAATCCCTAGCGGAAAGCATTCAAAAGAAATTCCTAGAGAATGGGGTTGAAGTCGACTGGCATCTACTTGAGGTTGGTGGAGGAAGTCAGGTCACTGAGGGTGGCAAGTTAGTTGAGTTGAAGTGAGAGTGAGATGGACTAAAGAAACTTTGTAGAACAGAAAGAGATCGTTTGATTATATAAGAAACGGACTTCGTTGTACTCCTGGACAGTTTGCTTGTCAAAGATGTAGACACAGCATCCATAATAAGGAAGAAGTGGATCAAATGCACGAGATATGTGTTGCTCTTGCTCTTCTGCGGTAAAAATGCGGGTGCATCAAGCAAGATTCACCGCTCACGGACTCTCTTCTCCGCAGTACCGGTTTTTCTGGCCAAAGGGGCTGTCCGAAGAAGCATCAGCAGTAAGAAGACTAAACAGCAAGCAACGCTCAACCTGATCGTCACATTGAGCTTGACTCTCTCTTGCCATAGCTCTCACCCTTCTCTCACTATCAGAAATGGCATACAGAGATCCATATTCCGGTCAAGGTGCGTTTGAAAGACGACTCCTTGTCGTCTTTTCAAAATATGACGACTGTTTTCTATTTAACGACAATGTTGTTACTGCTGCTGATGCGTGCCGATGTTGCCGATGGTGATGCTCTTACTGCTGCTGTTGCTGTTGCTGTTGCTTCTGTTGCTACTGTTGCCGATACTGTTGCTTGCTCACCTCTCAGCCTCGCAAGAAGCACATGAAACTCAAGAGAGACCGTTCGAAAACTACGCGACAGGTGGTTCTGGCTATGCTCGTCAGTCCGCCTACAGTTACGCTGTCTATGGAGAAGAGAAGCCGCCGGCGCCTCCTCGATCGACTGGACTGTTAGGTCAGTCGTTTGTGTTCCTTGTCAAGTTATATACCATCCTCTCAGAGAGTTCCCAGAGACCCTGTGCAGTTGCAACCAAGCGATCCCTCGTTCCTCCTTCCAGCTGTATCCCTTCCTTCCTCGTAACTCTCGTTCCTCCCTTCGACATACGCACAAGCACACAAACAAAAACAAAAAAGACACATCCCTTTGTCAGAAGAGAGAACGACCATCCACACGCCCACCTTCTCTATGACCACCTTCGTATCAAGCACCGTTCTAGAAAAAGCTGATGGTCGTCCTGTTCCTCCTGTCGTTCCCTCCCCTTCATCTCCGACGGTATCCATAGGTGAATGGAGAAAACAAGATAGAGGCAAGATCCTCATGAGGGTATGTATGCTTATGTTTGGCGTTCAGCCATCGATTCATCGTAGAGATCTTTACAAGCATCTGGCTGAATCAAGAACTATCCGGTGTTTGTTTGTCTCAGGGCGGGGGTATGAGGTTCTTTGGACGTTGCTTTGCGTGCACATTGATGTTTGGCATAGTCCTCATATTGTCGATCGTGTTTTCCTTGGCAATGTTCATCAAGGTCCGTACTAATCTATCTGTTCGGAATGCGCGGACTTAGGAAAGTATGAGATCTGATCTGAACACTCGCTCATCTCGTTTATAATATCATCAGCCACCGGACATCATCGTCGAAAGCGTTAAAGTTGGTACACCCGCTTACAATGGCACAGCTCTCAGCGTAGAGTTCAATGTGGTTCGTCCTGTTCTATGTATATTTATTCCCACCCGCTGGTATAGGTCAAGTACTGGCATATTTACGAGTTTCTCATCATGTGCTGAATTCAGAACTTGGAAGTTTTGAATCCAAACTACTTTTCTGCATCGATTAAAAATGTGGAAGCTTTGGCGTACTGGCCCGATGTCACCAACTCAGGTGAGTTTCCTCGTCGATTGATTTCACAAGTGCTCCTCAAACTAACTGAAACACTTTAACCTCTTTCTCTTCGCTTAATGATTCCTTCAGTCGGAGAGGGGTAAGATCATCTAAATTTTGGGTTTCATCAAGGGAAAGCTTTGAAGAATATCTGATCAGTATCTGACTTCTTCCTCATCGGTATCTTTTCTGCGCTTTCTTGAAATTATGGCATTCGATCGCCAATTAGGTCTATAAAATCAGTAAAGTGAGTCTTAGCTTGTTGCGTCGACACGTCATATCACCCAAGATCCCTCGTCTATCCTTACGTTACTTTGTATTTGTGTGTATACAGATTCAAATCGAATACCAAAACTACGTTTACCGTACCGTTCGAGCTGATCTATGAGGCTTCAACTGACACAAACAAAACGATCATCAAGGATGTCAGTCTGCTTGCCCTCGAATGCACCTATTCGCTTAAGTTGACTCCATCTCTCTTTCCTCTTCCCTCATGAACTATGACGATACTCAGATCATAAATGATTGCGGCTTCGTCTCGAGCTCCGCGAAAAAGGATCTTACATTGGACTATACTCTTGATCTATCGATTTCTGTGCTGAGTGTACGGCTTCTTCTCTTATGTGGTTGTCAGCTTTGGGGGGCAAAGATCTGAACTGATCCAAATGAACACTGCTTTGTTTTTCTTGCGCTTCATAAATTCAGATCTCGGTTTCACCCACAATCAAGAATTCTGTCAGCTTCGAATGCCCGTTCACAGAAGCTGAGATCACGGTTCGTTTCGTTCTCACTTGTCACGATTGGATATATTCGCTTCACATCACTTCTCTTGCTTCTCCCCGTGCTAACTGGTTTTCTGGCTTTTCGTCACAGGCACTGGGACTCGACTTAACAAGCTTGATCTCTTAATATTGATGTCCAGATTGTTATGACGCGAATTGAGATGATTGAATATCTAACCTTTCTAACTCCTATCAGGGTTATTCATCTTGATTCTTGTTCTAGCCTTTTTTTTCCTCTTCTTTTTTTCCCTCCTTCTTTGTACCTTTGGTTATCTTTCCGGGACATGTTTTAGCCCGTACAATGGACTCTTCTCATCTTCTTCTTCTTCGTTCAGTTTTCTTGCGCTATGACTGTACTCTTGCTATGATCATTTTGCTTGACTCCAACAGAGTCAGCGGTTACGTAATCACGCCAAAAAAAAGAGAGACTATCAAAAGTCGAAACCAAAACGGAGACCGAGTAGACCAGACATTTCGCCTACAATTCATTCTCTCTCCCTCATCGAGTAACCAGGAGTAGAAGTCCCATCGGGGTCGTACGCTCGTATCCACCAAACAGATCATAGACAGACAGATGGTCTCCCACTTTTCGAGAAAGAGAAAACCAAGCTCTCAAAAAGCTTCGCCTGCACCCAAACGGTTGGAGACACAACCTGAACGATCTATCGCCGCTCAGAAGGATGAGCCAGAGGAAGTCATTGATATTGACGCTGAGGAAGTCGTTGGTGTTGACGCTGAGGATATCGAGGGAGACCAAAATGAGGCAAAAACGGCAGGAGACAGATCAGTCGGAAAGACACTGGAGGAAGGAGAGGTTGAGGATGTATTAACTGGTGGGGATTTGTTTGTATTCGATTCGGTTGGTGATCAAAACATGGTAAGTCCTTCGTTCAACTCTCACTTCCATCTTGTTCAGACATATGTGTGTTTGTTAAAGGGATCTGAGTCATTCTCGTCCTGAGGGAGACGCGGTTTTCCCAAACTCATCAATTCGCTCTTCGATTGTACCTTTTGGGTTGAAACGAAACTAGAATCGATCGTCAACTTCGTCGCCTACAACGATACCAACTTCGATACCTCCACCTCCTCCCCCAGCTTTAGCCTCAACTACCTCGTCTCCTACCGGCTCTCCTGTAGATTCTTCTCTATTTTTTGTAGATGTTGCTCCTCAGACGGTCAAGAAGAACCGAGCATGGGAATCGGAAGCGGACGTGCCCTCGAATACAGATGCAACAGGTGACGACAAAACGACTGTTGATGATGATAGTACAGATACGACAGGAACGGGAATGGACGGGTTGGTCTTGCCGGATCACATCACGTTGGAAGTCTCCGTTCCGGATGAAGAGAGAGAGAAAGGAGAAGCTGCTCCGTTGACGGAAGCAGAGGTTTTCGCTGATGAACTCATCAAGATCGAATTTCTAGACGGAGAAGACAAGCAGGTCTGTCTCGTTTTCCTTAGTTATTCCTGTTGAATGATAGTGCCTATTGAAGAAATATGACCCTTGGATGAGAATAGATCACTAGATACTTTGACACGGTCCCTGATGGTGAAGAGTTTGGATCCGGAGGAAAGTCTAGCATTGTTTGTAATGTCTGTAAACGCAGAGGTCATACTCAGCGCGAATGTAAACAAGAAGTAGTGAGTTGACCCGAACACCTCTATCTATTCCCATAGAAAGGAAAAGAAGGAAAGGATGCTAAAAAGAAGATTGTTTCGTGACCTGGTGTTTAAATCACAGTGTTTGACATGTGGAGCCATAGACGAACATTCAACTAGAAGCTGTCCTGTAGCTCTTACATGTTTCAACTGTGGACAACGTGGACACCGAGTCAAGGTATGTGCACAACCTGAAAATGTGTTAGACATCCTAAGCTGACTTTTCTCTTCTCCTTGGGCTGAACTGTGATAGGACTGCCCTACTCCCAAATCACAAAGATATAATCGATATGGAGGAGGAAATACGCATTGTGACAGGTGTGGTGCAGATACGCATCTAAGTAACGTCCGTCCGATCTCATATGTTCGGTCTGGTCGAAATTTACACAAGCATACCTAATCATTCTTTTCCTGTTGTCTATAAATTCCCAATGTTTAGAACTGCCCAACTTTGTGGAGGATATATTCTTATTTGACGTTGGATGATCGAAGACAGATGCTTGAAGAACGACAGCGCCTCAAGAAAGAAGGTGGTTTTGAGGGAGACGTACTTGAGGCTGATCCTGATGGAGATGAAGATGGGTCGGGTGATTGGTGTTACAACTGTGCTAGGGATGGTCACTTTGGAGATGTGCGTTGCTTCTCTTACTTTCTTCGTTCCAAACATTCACCGGCTGAGACTGGTTTCAATTGCTCTCTGATATGCGCGCGTGTTTGGTGCATCCGTGATCACAGGATTGTCCTCAGTACAGAAGTTCCCGAATCCCTATTGTCGATTACTCTGCATTCTCCTCTTATAACGCCTCAAACTCGCCCTTCTGGACTCCGTCAACTTCATCTACTTCGACTTCTTCTCGACCTTCCAAGCATACTCGGTTCAACTCTGGTTCGACTTTAGAGGTACCTGATATGATGGAAAACGTTGGACGACGTGGAAAAGAACGCGAACGCGAACGAAATCGAACGTATGAGAAGACAACAAGGAGAGAGGACGAGGATGAGGACGAGGATGATTGGTTCAACCGGTCGAAATCTTCCAAACCATTCAATTCTTCTGGCAACGAGATCAGTATTAAGGGGAAATCGAAGGATAGAGAGAGTCGGTCAGAAAAGAGGGATCGGAAATCGGATCGAAGTCATCGAGATCGAGATGGTGATCGACATTCAAACAACCACACCAGCAGTAGCTCTCGAAAAGACAAAGAGCGATCCGAAAAGAGGGACAAGAAGAAGAAAAGAAAGTCCAAGGACGGTCCTGGCTCGGATGAGTCGCCCAGGCCTTATGTCAGTGGTGGAACCGGCACAGAGCTCGAAGCAGAGTATCTTCAAGAAACCGCATCATTCAGTCGAAAATCCGGCGGAGGTTTATCCGCATCTTCAGCTGGTCCAAAACGAGGATTCTCTTTCAAATTCAATGGTGGAAATGACTCGCATTTGACTCCCGCATCTGGAATCCAACCTTCCATCTTCAAAAGGATGGGGATGGATTCTCCGCAAGCTTTTTCTTCGCCTTCTTCTTCGAATTCAGCTGGGTCAGGAGTTGACAAGAGCAAGTACGGATCGTCAAAGCCTAGAGTTGAATCAGGAGATAGCTTAAGCTCGAGCTCTATGAAGAAATCTGATCGGAGAGATGCCGCTCGAAAAGACAGAGAGCGAGACGATGGAGTAAAGGCAATGCTTGACAGATTTAACGGAAAAGGCAGGATGGATTATCTAGATTCGCCTGATAGAAGACCGAAAGGTGAAGGAGTAGGTGGAGGAGCTGGAACGCCTACGACAGGACGATCAAAGTGTAAGCTGATACTTGTGCTAACTAGGTTGACATGTTTAAGGTCAAAAGATCTGATCGACTCTTCCTTTTCTGGATTTTATCTTTCTTAGATGCTGGTGGATATCGATAGCGAGAATTGACCGTTGAGAGGAAGGTTTTGAGCACGACCGTATGTCATCCTTAAATCGATATACATGTTCATCCAGGACTGCAAACGAACGGGATGGTGGATACTGGAGCACAACACTCTTGCGGTAGACACAATCACAAACGATCGTATCATACGACAGGTATTGTTTAACAAAACAAGAAGGAAAACAAGGAAAAGCAGAGAGACAACATGATCGAGAAGCATCGGAGAAGCAGACAGGCACAGGGGCTAGGAAAAATGAACAAAACAAGAACGTTGAAGGAAACAAGGTATCCGTGAAGAATTGGATCGGAAGAGAGAAAATCTGGCCAGATGATGGTATAATGTATTAAGGATTTTATGAGTTGACCCGAGAGGACGGGACACCAATGAATGCGAAAGATCTAGTATGCAGTGGAGGAAACATCGGTAGGTTGGCAGCTCGTCTGTTTACATAAGCCACAGGAAGTCCAGAGACCAACCATTGATTAGAACCTATAGAGTAAAGATTTAGAGTTTGTATAGGTCTTTGAACGTACAGTTTTGTTGATAGAGCATTTTATATGAACGACTTGTTTGCAATCGTCACAACACATGAACGGTCTGGAAGGCTTTACTTTCTGGTACAAGTCAAATTTCGAAATTATCAGCAAACGACTCAACCAAAGGTTGATCATGTTGCGAATAAAGAAGAATAGGAGCGACGAACGATCTTGCAAACTCCACATTTGAGCTTTCCAACATGCCCCCCTTCTGCGACGGCTCCGGACCTACTTGAATCAAAGCTTGTACTTCCTGCGCTTGATAAGCCACTTCCCATAGATCCTGTCAGACCGTTAGAGAACCAGTTACCCCATCCAATTAGCCCTGTTACTGGCGTAATTTTGCCGTTCAGACTTGGCTTGATCAACGTGAACCGGTGAGTCATTGTCGATTTCTTCTGTACTTGAGGCTGGCCTTGTATTGAGTGTAATTTAGGTCCGGAAGTTGACTCAGTAGAAGGTCGACCGTGTGAGTCGAGTTGCCGAACGCGGGCAAGTAAATCTACCGCCCGGATTTTAGATGGATATGTTTCCGAAACAGAAGTAGGTACATCAGGATGTGAAAAAGTGTCAGATCTGATCAAGGGAGTAAATGTGCGGCCCTTCGTAGGAGAAGTTTGCATGGGAGGAGGGGAGGCGGTCCGGTTCAATAGATGCACAGGCTCAACTTGAGGAGGCGTGATAGGAAGTTCGCTAGGTATATTGATCAAGCCCGTCAGCTTCGAGTTCGCCTCCGGTCGTTCGCGGATGGTCAACGTAGAACCCGAATCATGATCCCTTGAGGTTGGAGTAGACGATCGAGGCAGAATGACGGTTGCTGTATTGTTCCCATCTAGATCGGGGTTATCCAATTGCAAGGAAATGTTGGAGGGAACTGACGGGGTGTAGATTGCTATATCTGAGAGCAAGTGCTGGTAGCCTGTGGGTTCTGAAACCATCGTTGAGTACGAACCTTTCTATTTCATAAACAGACTAGGGAAATAGAACGAACCCATCATCTCACTCGCATCTTCATAAATCGATGGGTTTCCACCGTCCTTTCCTTTGTCATCTCGAACGACCCTCGGGATAATCGGATCGCCCCCCCTCTTAGCTTTTTTCCGCGCGCCTCCTTCTCCTACCTTCTTTCCATCAACAAAGTCTAATATGTTGTCGTCCGGTCTGAGATGATCACGTCCCAGATCCTTCAAGACTTCCTTTAGATTCTCTTGATCTATAACGCCGTCTTCATCCTCCGTCAGGTTTCCTTCCTCGCGTTCAGGGCGCAGCTTATGTGACGCACTCGGCTTGTGCCCAGAGGAAGAGTGGTCGACATCTTTTTCGACTTCTTGGCCGAAAGAAGGAATACGTCTGTTTACATTTGATTTATGTCTAGGCACAATCTTCAACGAACCGACATGTTCGACTTCCTTTTCCCTGGAGAGAATGTCAAGCTCGATCACCCGGAGTCTGCGGAGGACTTCTTCCATCTTAGGTCGACATTTTGGCTGATTTGGAAGTGCAAAAGATTAAAGCGTGCAACTCCCGTAGAAATAGTATTTAGTGACATGTTTGGACTCACTTCTACAGTTGCACACTCCAAGGCGAGATCAATGAACGCCTCCGGACAACCAGGTGAGGCTAGATCTCTGACTTCATCAATATCCAACTCAAAAGTCGGCATAGTTCGTTTGAACGTGTTGCTATCTACTAGTCGACGAGACAAGATCTCGCAAAACTGGCGAACAGAAGTATGTGTGGTTATATGTAAATCATGTGCTGCGCTTATAGCTAGAGGAGAGAGACTGGATTCTCACGATGATCCCTAGAGAGTAACTTTTGGAATAAGCATATCAGAAAAAAAATCAACAAACAAACAAAACTTCCTTTGATGTTGAAATGGTGAAAGAAAAAAAGAGAAAGAAAAGACTAACACATCTGTGGGCAGGTCAAATCTCGCGCCCATCAAGATCTCGGGAGACTGTCAGATAACAAGATTCGCGCAATAATGAGCTACCGAGAATATTTCTTCACTTGCAGCCCTTTATGAAAAGTAGAAGAAGCGCACCATCTGATTCAAATGTATCAATCAGAACATTGAATGCATATCAGTCAAGCCCGCTAAATACATCTAGGTATGATCTAAAACAAGAAGAGTGTGATTAAGGGTCATGAAGATAGATTGTAAACTTACATAGCCATCTGTTCCACAATAACTCATCCTCTTCATCTCATCCTCGTTCCTCGCTACTATCCTGGCAAAACCTGATTGACGGAACATAGAAGCATAGTGAGTACATTCGTAGGGATATCACATATGCAATGCAAGGCACGGTTAGCTTTTTTAAAATATTTCACGACTAAATACACGTTGAGATAAGATATAAGAGACAAACCGAAATCGGTCATCTTGATCCGCTTGTTTGCAGTTATCAAGAGATTCTCCCCTTTTAGATCCCGATGTATGCACTATAAAGTAGAAAGGGTTCAGCCATAATTGGCTAACTGTCGCGGGCGCGTAGAAGGAACCCATTAAGCCTGACCTTTCGAGCGTGTAGATAGGCAAGCGCCCGGGCAATATCCGTGGCAAAGCTAATCCGGAGCCTCCATGGAAAATCAGGGTATGTGCGCTTATCCCAGATATAAGATCGAAGGTTGCCTGTATCAATGTTTCACAAAACGGATAGACCCACCAGGTCATGAAAGAAAAAAGAGAGTAAGAGCAGAAGGAGAGGGAAAGGCCGCGCAACCATACTGACCGTTCTCGATACATTCGGAAATGATACTGTAGTAAGACAGCGCCGAAGGAGAAGGAAAGGAAAAGTCAACGTGTGTCAAGTAATCTCAATAAAATTGTAATGTTAGATATGAGAGGAAGGTTAAGTGGACGAACAAGGTCCGACCGTCCGGAGGCGGAGCTCTCGACAAGCCCAAGTACTGACATTTCCACAACCAGTTTGATATCAGTGAGTGTGTTCCTCTTCAGGACGGAGGATCGATGCTGGATGGTGATGAACCAACCTGCACTACGTTCGGGTGCCTTGCTTCTCTGTTAGAATTGTGAACCCCGATTGGTCAACAAATATTCTCCTGCCAAGCCATCTCTTTTCAGTTCCTCCTTCTGAATATACGGACGAACCTCATGATCCTCCATTCTCTTTCAAAGTACTTGGCGACTTCATAATCCGTCAAAGGCAGAACCTAGGACACCGATCCGGTTACCAACTGGGTAAATCCTGTCTGTCTGTCAAGGAATTTAGGATTGATAAAAGAACAGGTGAACCTACCTCCTTGATGGCGATGTCGACACCCAAATACGTGCCTGTGGAGACGCAGCACACCCGAGATTCAAAGCCATCAGGTTTGACAATAGAGAACCAGGAGGAAAACGCACAAATATCAGAAAGAACGAAAGAGAAGAGACGAAAACAAGCGAACAAGTAATCCTTATCTATGGAGAGGTTACGTATGACTTTCCTCTACGACGTACCTCTAAAGACTACTCCGAAACTACCCTGACCAAGTTTTTCTCCCCAAATGATCTGGTCGTGAGGAATAGCGTCCCACTCCATGATTATACAAGTCGGGCAGATGGGTGAGAGGAAGAAAGAACAGAGAATAAGGGAGGGAAGAGACCGTGGAAGATGTTTGAGCGAGTGAGAGTCAGTCGCTAATAAGCAAGAAACAGATAGGAAGAGTGAAAGAAGGAGGAGCAAGAAGAAGGAGATTAGCAAGCAAAGGGCGCAAAGAAAAACAAAGGGGAGGGAGAAGAGGAGAGAAGAAGAACAAGAAGGGCGCGGTTCCTGTTTCGGTTAGCTAGCTGAATCACAGCTCAGATGTTAGCATGAAGGTAAAACACATTTTGAGAGATGCAGCTGATTTGTATTTGCCTAACCGGACGATGTTCGTTTGTAGAATCAACCGTTAGTTCTCTTTGGTTGTCTCTCTTCCGGCCAGTCGTTCTTGAGAGTTGCAGGGAAGGAAAGCAGAAAACAGATAACCCATGTTTGAATTATAATAGTGTTGATTTGATAAACTCATTTGCCCATGAAGCCTCTACTTCTTTCCGCCCTTCCATTTCTTGCCGGGCAGCCCGCTGGTAGCTGTCTTCTTCTTTTGAATCCCTTCTGGCAACCACTCATCCTCCCACTTCTTCTCGTCTGATTTCACGGCCGACGCGTAGGATGTTCCGTTCGAAGTCGCTGTCGATGTCGATGTCGATGTTGGAGCAGGAACATCTGACTGATAGAGATGTCGGTGATCGACCTCAACCACCTGTCGGCCTGGGTTTGGGTTCTCGACATATGCTTTTCGAACAGAAGTAAGAAACCCGGGGGCGTTTCTTCCGAGCTGAAAGAGGAAGAGAAGATGCGTGCGGCAAAAAGTGAGCGTGGCTGGAACGTGACAGGATGGGAAGCAAGAGAGAAAGACATACGCCTCGAGATTCTGGTCGGAAATATCTGTTGTTGGCCCACCGAACGGCAACTCCAGCTATTCCAGCGATGAATATATAGATGAAGAGTCTGTCTTGGCAAAGGAGACGGCATGTGTCAGTACGAAGTAGGAGTGAATAAGAACCATCGAGAGAAACGGAACGTACGATGGAAGATCGCTGAAAATGACAGCCGGGAATGGGAGGACCTCCTGTGCTTCATCAGACATGGTGAGAACGAATGATACTGTCGACGCTTCCTATGATGATAGTCGTACGAAAAGAGATGCTGGACGATGTTTCACAGCCAAGAAGGTCTCACAAGTGCCAGCAACCAGGAACGAACCGGTTGATGAACCGGCTGATGAACCGGCGAATGAACCGGCTGCTGAACCGGGGCTGAACCGGATGGGTTCGCTTATGTAAGGATTTTCCTATTATATTTTTTTATTGGTTAATTTTTCAATTTTTCTTTTTCTTTTTTTTTTTTTCTTTTCTTCTTCAATCTTTTCAGAAGTCTTCTTGACCACCACCACCACCATCCTTTTCTTCTTTCCCTTCACCTTCTTCCTTCCCTCTTATCAATAGACTCATCATGGAGGCCTCCACATCTACCGCTTCTGCCTCGGCTGCTAGTGCCAAGCCCGAGAACCTCACCTCCAGGGACTAGTTAGTATTATCGCTTCTCTTCTTCCCGTGTTTCATCATCCTTTCCAGGTTTTCTATCATGGTCGGCTTTTTCTTGCTCGTCAACCTGCTTGGATCTGGAATGCTGCAAAAGATCATGTTTTACGTCATTCTGCATATGTTTGAGAAAGAAAAGAGAAAAGTCGCTGACTTGGTCGATCTTAAAATTTCGCTCGTCACGTCTGATAGCTACGCCGACTCTTACGCTCACTTCGGTATGGCTCCTTCTCCTCTCTTCTTTGTCTATACAATGAACGTGTCTTATTTATTCATCTTTTCTCTTCTTAGGAATCCACGAGGAAATGCTCAAGGATACTGTTCGAACCATCTCTTACCGAAACGCCATCCAACAGAACCCTCACCTCTTCAAGGGAAAGGTTGTCCTCGATGTATGTCCTTCACTCTTTCTCTTACCGACCCTCGTGTGCGGGCTGTCACAGCAAGTAGTAGAGGGAGAACGAACAATGTTGATCTCAAGTTTTGTGGTGTTTAGGTCGGATGCGGAACCGGTATTCTCTCCATGTTTGCTGCCAAGGCCGGAGCTAAGCACGTCTACGGTGTAAGTTCAATCAGGTTAGAAATCTTGAGTTTCAAATTTCTCTAAACGCGCGTTTTCTTTCTCTCTACCTACTTCCTATAGATTGACATGTCCAACATTGCCGATCAAGCCACCAAGATCATTGAGGCCAACGGTTTCAAGGACCGTAAGTTCCTTCTCAGTCTGATCTCTACCCGAGTTGATAGCGCTCATCATTTTCTCTCGTATATGGTCATATAGAGATCACCATTATCAAGGGCAAGATGGAGGATATCGATCTTCCTGAGAAGTCGGTTGATATCATCATCTCTGAGGTTAGCTTTCTTGGGATCTTTTTTGGTGAAGATACAGAGGTTTACTGACTATGAATGTATCCATTCCTATCATTCATAGTGGATGGGTTACTTCCTTCTCTACGAGTCTATGCTTGACACTGTTCTTCTCGCCCGAGACAAGTACCTTGTAAGTTCGCTCGTCCCATGCGCTCTACCTATCTCTTAATGTTCTGAATCCTGACGAAACGTTCTCCTCTGCGCGGTCTTCCTCTTGTTCTGTTATCTCATAGGTCCCTGGTGGTTTGATTTTCCCTGACACGGCTACTATGCATATTGCCGCTATTGAGGACCAGGACTACAAGGATGAGAAGATTAACTGTAAGTCTCCTTCCCTCCTCGCTTTTTGGAAAGTCTGTCAGTATGCTAATCTCATGCTCCACGTCTCCTTTATTCACGCAAAATTCGACGCGACCAGTCTGGGACGACGTCTACGGCTTCGATTACTCGTGCATCAAGGAGATCGCCCTGCGGGAGCCGTTGGTTGACACCGTTGACTTGAAGAGCGTCGTTACCGAGCCCTACACTATCAAGGTTTGTTCTTGCTCCTCGTTTCCATACTTCTCCAGGGGTAAAGTCTGATGGTCGGTTATTGTTTCCCATGGTTAGCACCTTGACTTGCTTACCGTCAAGAAGGAGGATCTTACTTTCAAGGCCGACTTCGAGGTTACTGCCACCCGAAACGATTGTAAGGATTCCTTCTCCATCTCTGTCTATGGAGGAGTGCCTTGCTCGAGACTCATATTTTATCTTTTATTGTCAATCCACAATATCAGATGTCCACGCTTTCCTCTCCTGGTTCGACATCAACTTTGCCTGCTGCCACAAGCCTGTCAAGTTCTCCACTGGACCTCACGCTAAGGTAAGCACTTCTTGCTCCTGTCTTTCTTTGAATCCTTTCTCACAGCCTTTCTTCGTCTTCTCTGGTTTCTCGTCTCATAAATAGTACACCCACTGGAAACAGACCGTGTTTTACACTCCGGAAACTATCACGATCTCTGAGGGTCAGACCATCAGGGGTACCCTCGACTGCAAGCCCAACGCTATCAACCCCAGGGATTTGGATATTGTGATCGATTATAAGGTTGACGTTCAGAAGGAGGGTGATGCCGTACAAGGCGCAAAGGTCGAGTACAAGATGTACGTTCCCCCTCTTCCTCTCTTTTCTTTTTTCCTTCTCGTTTCTTCTGTTCGGCTGTCTCTTGGTCAAAGTAAACGGAAAACTGACCAGCAAATGATCTGCGCTTCCAACCCTACCTTTGTGTTCCCGGAAAGGTCGTAAATACTTTGTGTCTGAATGCTTGGAATTCCCTTACTTTATCATGTTCTTATCGTCATCGGCAATCGCATCGACATCATTCATCTGATCTTTCCTCTGTCCTTTCACTTTTTTCTTTCCTCTCTTTGGGTCCATTCGAATAAATGTGTACTTTGGTTGATACTTCCCTTGGTGAAACGGACTCTTTGGTTCTTTTCTTCCCTCTTTTTGCTTTATCACCCTCCTTGTCTCTTTCTTTTCCTGCTTTTCCTTTCTTTTGGTCCATTCATGGATATAGGTATTAAGACCCCTTCCCGAAAACCCTCCTCGCTCCGCTTTCCAGTTGTTCTCTCCCTAAAAAAAGATGTTTGTTCGTCTTGACTACCCCAGTCCCATCTACACGTGCTATTAGATTTCTCTCTCCTTTCGATTTTCTCTTCGCCTCTCTTCCTTTCCGTAGCGCCCCTGCTACGGTCATGAAGAGAAGATGTGGAAAACACCAGAGATTGAAATCAAGATTAAGTTGAAACATCAGAATTAAGAAAAGATTAAGCAGAAGGAAGGTATGAACCGAACTAGGAACAAGAACAAGGGCAAACAGGAAACAAAGAAGCGAAGAAACGACAAGGAAAGCTTTCTCAGACCAAAGAAGGTCATGAAGATGTGGGAACAAATCCGAAAGAAATAAAAGGCAAGAAGAGGAAGAAGATTAGAAGGAAGGAAAGAATCATCCATGATTTCGCTCGGTCTCTTTTCCGACTGCGCTCTCTCTCCTTCAAAGTACCATCGAGACTACCTGGAATACAAACATCAATTTTTATACCTCATACGTCTTCAGATATCTTCTTCCTAGCTCGCGAACAATCTAACTTAGTTGAAACCAAGCTCATCCTACACAGTTTGAGAGAACACGAGTAAGGAGGAAACAAAGAATTCGTCAGAGAAGTAGTCGATGGATGCAGATGATTGAGATGAGATGAAAACAAAGATCTTACAGCAAATGCCATCTGGCTTAATCGAGCGACAGAGACCACGGCAGGCTTGTTC
>MVAH01000098.1:0-62693 GCA_014825575.1 Phaffia australis | reverse complement strand
TTGGTGAACAGAGAACACACCATTCTCGTAAAACAAGTCTTGAGCCATGAAGGGAAAATTCTGAGCATTCCAAACGTTACCTGCGTACGCGGTGAGTAGAAGGGTTGCCGAGAGGGCAACACTATATTTGGTAATGAGATATACTCGTTAGATGTCCGAACGGGAAACCTTAGCAAGCCACGGAGGAAAGAAGCGCAAGCAGACTTACCCGGCGTACAGACTCATCTGAGTAGCAAGAGGTGTGTACAGCGAACCAGCTCCAGAAAGATAGGCTATTTTAAGAACGCAAACCGTCAGTCAAAAAACGGGTTATCAGACAGAAGAGAAGGCAAAAGTTGAGTTCTAACCCCAATCCTGTCATCCAGGAAGGCAAATCGAATTAATATCCACATGGCGAAGTACAATAGGTGACAACAGAATCTGGAACTACAGTAAGACTCACAAAACAGACCGAGAACAACGCCATGCCTTCGTTAGGATAACTTCCACCGAAAATTCGAGTTACCCATGCGCTGTCACGCCTAGCAAGACAGAAGACGGATACTCCCGTCAAAGTAGGTGCGATGAACTCTGAAGACGTTCCGAACTTATACATGTCAGGCTAGGTACACGGGGACCAGAAAAATTAGATGATAGCAACTGACCAGGAAACCACTCCCAGATAAAGATTCCAATAGCAACAAGTAAAAAAAACTTCATTCTTTTTCGCTGACCGGAGACATCCTTATCATTGTGTAAAAGCTGGAAGAGCTGCACAGTCGGAATGGTAGTTGGCCAGACAGCGTATGATGGGTAGACCTGGTGAGAAAGAGGTAAATTATATGGAAATCAGCAAAGTGTAAGAAGTATAGACATTCGGAGCATTTTTGTCAAGAGCAAAGGTGAAATAAAAACATACCACGGCTGCTCGCATCAGTCCGGCCTAAGAGGAAGAGAATGTTAGCGTCTGAAGATGCATCGCCGAGGCAAACACCAATGAAAGAAACACACAATACCGTAACCCAAGAACTGAGAACCGATCAGCGTGAAAATCGAGATTGCATAGTTGGGATTAAGATCGTAGTAGACTGCAAGAACAAGGTGAAGAACGACAAGCTGTTACATCAAAGCTGTATGCGCGTACGTCAGAAATTATCACATCGACTCACGCTCATCGGCAGCAAACACAGAGATTGCCTTAGCACTGCTAAAAGCAGTTGTGCTCATGATAAGAGTACTGAGAGACAAGGAGATTGTTATAACTCTGATAGCAGGCATACTTTTAAGAAGAAAATAGTCAAAGAGTGTACGTACGCAGTATGCTCCTTTAGGTTGAACTCGCACGGGTTGATGAAAATCCAGACTGGTCGTCGATTTTCGGTAGGGAAGAATCTTTGTGAGATACGCTCAAGCGCATTAAACATTATGTACCAGATACGGCCGAGCATGTCGGCGATTACCACGATAAAGAGTGAGGAAACTGTCAAAGATGAAGGCCTGGTTGTGAAAGAGAGAAAGGATTATCAGTAACACTTACGTGACCACTTCAGAGCAAGAGCTAAGTCTGACCTAAAGTAGAAGATTTGTCCGAGAACCGCAGCGAAGGAGGTGAGGCCAAGTCCTGACGAAACATGAGATAACAAATAGTAAGTATCGGCTGATCGTCAGGCGAATATGAGGAGATCATATGGTCAAAGAAACGTACCAAGCACATACATCCGTAACGTATGAACTGGCATATTAACGTCGTCAGCGGTCGTGATCAATCGGGTACTGAAATCGACGTCTGTCTTGAGAGGGTATGATTGAATGGAAAGATTGGCGAATAGTCAACTACTGTTTCACCTTTTCTTTCAATCTCTCCTTCTTCTCTCCACTATTCCCAAAAAGAACAATTAGGACATACTTCGATGGGCCTTTCCTGACCGTTGCTGAGCAAGTTGGCAGGGTCAAGCTCATCAATCCCCAGCGCAGAGGGGTCGATAGGTTTCTTCTCGTTGTACTGAGCACTGCTCTCTCTCCTGGATGAGTCTTTCTTGTCGGATCCTACACCAGAAAGCTCGTGCTCTTCCTCATCCTCGTCCTCTTTGCTCCCAGTTGTGTTCTTCAGCGAAGGGGTCGTGTCAATCGGGCTAGAAACAGAATCCTGCCTTCTGAAGGGTTTCCTCATTGATGAGAGCATATTTCTCAGTTATCGATCAGGTCTCGAAAAGTGATATATGTGTAGACAAGGAAGTAAGAAGGGAAAGGGAGAAAAAAATTGACAAGCGCTTCTCGAAGGTTTTAACAGTTCATCTTTTTTTCTCAATCAGAGGATGGTTGAGAAACCGAATAGGTGAGCCAATCAGATAAGTTTGTGGGCTGAGCCTGCGGTCCATATTTTTATATACACTGGATGATCTACGAAACCGCAGTCCATTGTGGTGTGAGATCTTCTGCTCCCTTTTGTTGTTTTACTTCATCTTACCATACAGGCAGACTAGATTTTTTTTTGTAACTTTCGATGGGGCCGGAGAAAATAGAGAACCACGACATTGATTGAATTTTCGGCAGAGATTTGAAAAAGGAATTGTTTCAAAAGATGAGCAATGGTGGAACAGAGTGAGTGAGTACCCAAGATCGTCTCCGGAGTCAAGGGGGAGAAAAGGAAAGATTGATATCTGATAATTTATTAGGCTCAGCTCGGCTCGGCACAATATCATGAGAATTCCTTCCATAGACATCATCGCCAAAAGCGGTCAGGATTGGTTGCAACTTCTCCACAGCAAAGCCTTGCCGGCTATTGATGATCATGCGAAATAAAGTTTGATGGATGTTTGGAGTGAATGTCGTGTGCAACTACTCGTCGACTCTGTCCAAGATATTGTTGCATCTAGCTGTCATATGGGAATCGTCATCGTCCTATACGCATATATACAAATACTCTTCTTCTTCTCGAATGAACACTGACAGGAACACTGACAGTAGTGGTTACATAATTATCACGTGATCATGATTACAAGTCATGTGACTGGTTGTAATCGATCTAGTTTACTATTTGCAGTTCAGGGACCAACATTATATTCCCACCTCAGTTCTCTTCTCGTTTGAAACGTCTTCTATTCAGCCAGAGGAACTAGCACATGCTGTGGAAAGAGAGACAACCAAGAGTCTTGCGTACTCTCCTTTTTCGTATGTATCAGTACGGTCTGAGCTTCTCTCCGGTCTGGCTTTCGCTCACTCAGATCTCGTTTTCCCGATCTTAATCGTTCTCGAAGCTCTGTCAAAGCAACCCTTCTCTAGCACCATCCGTCGCTCGACTGTTGCTCGACGCGGGCCTTGGATACCATGCTGTCTACCGAAACCATCTCGCCATCTTGAGCGTATGTAGATCTACACCCTCAGCCTGATCTGGATCCAGCTTCTGCCTTCTGCCTGATCGCGTGTATAATTACTTATGCCCTCTATTGATTTCTTCTCTTTATAACAATTCCACAGCTCTGGTATATAATCGCTCATGCTTCGATCGCTACGGATCGAGCAGATTTGCTTCCTCCTCATCCACTTTTTGCATACCGGTATCGGAACAACTTCCGGTCAACACTGGGCGCGTCTATGGTCAGGCCCTCTTGTCCGGTGATCGTGCGTTCGTTTCTTATCCATCGGTGGCTTCGAAAGACTTTCCACCTAACACATTTGAATATTCGAAAACTTATCCTTTTGGTTATGAAATTCTGTTTGGGTGAAACCTTAGCGGCCAATCCTCTTCGCAAGAATCCAGTGGGAATTCAATTGTTGAGTGCCTACACGCGGCGGCAAGTCTGTCCAAATCCTACCCTGCCCGACGTTAACTCTGAAAATATCAACATCGCCAAAGCCAACTTGACGAACAAAGGTCTTCTCGACAAAATGCCCGAGCCTCAGGAGCCCATCAATATCGATCTCCCCAAACTACAAGGGAAGAACATTGCCGAACACTTTCACAATTTGGGCGTAGAAGTCAGTGCGGGTTGATCAGTGAAGCATTGGGCATCATTTCAGAGTAGCTTTTTAACCACAGTTTCAATTCTTTTACTTTACTATTACCGAAAACAGCAATCCGAACCCTTTCTCTCCATTGCTGAGGCGCTTTCTCAATCAGCAGTACTCCCTGTACCACCGCACTTCCCAGTTGTTTCTGGATGGTCAAAGTACGATCCAGAGAAAAGCACTTGGTCGCGAGTGCCATACCCAGAGGGAGAACATATGCTTGTATTTGATGTGGAGGTTCTCTACAAGATACACCCCTATCCTGTCTTAGCCACTGCTGTGTCTCCCACCGCATGGTACTCATGGATCTCGCCATGGCTTCTTCAAGAATCTGAGAAGAAGGAGCATCTGATCTCTCTCGGTCCTCACACAACGCCAAGAGTGATCGTCGGCCACAACATCAGTTATGATCGGGCAAGGATACTGGAGGAGTACCAACTCCGAGGCAGCCAAAACCGATTTCTCGATACTATGAGTCTACATTGCGCCTCTCAAGGTGTATCGGCCCCGCAACGTGGTCTCTGGAAGCAGCATCAATCTAGGGTGGCGACTGAGAATACTGCGCGGAAGGAGAGAACAGAGTGGTTGGTGAAGACAATAAGAGAGACTGAAGAAAGAATTGCAAATGGAGAGATAGTAGGCATAGTCGAGCACGAACCGGCGTTGGAAGGAGCTGAGCAGTTTTTGGCAACTCCATTGGAAGGTACAGTCAAGGAAAGCCTCAACCTGCCCGAGTTTCTTGCCGAGCTCCGTTTTGAACTCGATGATGCACCCATACTCGCTAGCACATCCACCGGACAGAGACTTTCTCCAGAGTCTGTCGGCGATTCTTCCGAAGAGGACGGCTCTGCTTCACATGGTTGGCAAGACGTGACTTCTATGAATGCGCTTGACCAAGTGTTCAAGCTTCACTTTCCTGACGAAATCATGGATAAAGACCAGCGTGCAGCTTTCTCATCGACCGATCCTCAAACGATCCGGGACGACATCCAGGCCCTTATTCGTTACTGTGCAACTGATGTGCACGCGACTCAACGGATCTTCAACATCGCTTTCCCTCGATTCAGACGGCTTTGTCCATCGCCTGTATCCTTTGCCGGCCAGCTTATCATGGGTAGTTCTTTCCTGCCCATCAACAAAACTTGGTCAAGCTACATTGTCAACTCGGATGCTAAATGGTCCGAGTTGGATATGAAAGTCAAGCTTCAACTTGCTGCTCTAGTAGAAGAGTCTAGAGAACAATGGATCGAGCCACCTGAAGACTGGACCCCCGGGGTGCTGACCCTGGAGACTGCCCGTGCTCTTGCCTGCCCGAAAGAGTTTCAAAACGATCCAGATTTATCACAAATTGACTGGACACCTAAGCCCGCTAAGCATATCCGATGGAGAGCCCTTGCATTAAAGCAAGCACTTCTAGAAGATGAGAAGGTAAACGGCGAGTACCTAGGTGAATTGGAAGAGGATTCTATCAGCGTCGCTTCGACCATGGAGTTACCGCCAGACTCCCAAAAGCCTACGAGGAAGAGAATTATAAATGGTCGGACCATGCCTGATAGTGTCGAGAGTCTTCGCCGAAGCAAGTTCATCCCTAGACTGCTTGGATTGACTTACCACAACAGACCAATTCATCATTCGGAAGAGCATGGGTTTGTATACGAAGTCGTAGAGGCTGGAGATGTTAACGCTGACTCCACTGAGATACAGTCTAGTGAGCCACTTGTCTTCAGCCGTCCCAACAAAGATGTGTACTTTTCCAAGCGAGTCTCCCAAGGTGCGGTCTTCCGACAGATGTCAAGCTCGGGAAAGAAGGTGACCAGTATCTTGGGGGCTACCGCGATGAGGTCTTGGGCGATGTCTGGCGCGATTCATGGAACGGGTGGAGCGGAAAAGGTCCTAGAGGCCTTGGACAGTAAGGCTAGATGGGAATCTGTCAGAAAGATATTAGTAGCAGCGTTAGATTCGAGAGGAGTGGACGTCGTCGATCATGACCGTACGTGCTCCTTACTTCTCTTGTAACTTTCCGCACACTACTCTTTGGTACATGTCCATTGAACCTCACACCGTTTGTTGTCATTCTAATGCAGCACTGGCCAATCTTCCTGCGTTCGACCCCGCTCAAAGCATTTATGATACTGAAAGTATGCTATCCTCTCTACTATGTTTCGGTCCTACTTTCAGTTGAACATACGCTCTAACGTGTGCCATTGGTCGACCTTTTTCCATCTCTCTTCTAATTGCAGCCGAAACTAAACAGAGAGAACAAACGTCCAAGGCGGAGGAGGAGGATGGTGATGAGGAAGTAGCCGCTACGAATGAAGATCTCCATATTCCACCTTCAGCATCCGCTCTCAACGCCAACTGGTGGCCAGCCTGGTATTGGAAGCTCTTTGCTCCGCAACAAGGAAAACCCTCAAACAATATGAATATCACCGTCCGAAGTCAGATTGCTTCGCACATGCTTCGACTGAGTTGGAAGAAGCATGCACTATACCGGTCTAAGGAGCATGGATGGATCTACCGAGTCCCTAATGACGGGACCATCTCAGAAGACGATCCAATGAGGAGTCGGGCATTGTACTTTTCCGCTGGCGAGTCTGCCTACTACCAGCAAAGGGCAGATGAAGAGACTCGAATTGCCGAAAACAGACCGTACAAGACGACAGCCGTCAGCAATCCAGATGTCGCCCTGTACGAAATTACTCGAGCGACCAAAGATCTCTTTTTCAAAGTTCCTCATCCCCAAGGAGATACCCATCGGCTTGGCCGATTGATCACTAAAGGCTCAGCTAAATTCTTCGAGGATGAAACATTGACGAGCGACTTCGCACTAGCGAAGGAGGCCATCCAGATGGACATGGCTTGTAGTTACTGGATCAGTGTGAGAGAACGGGTGAAAGAACAGCTGGCAATTAGAGAGTCAGAGGATGTACCGATGGGATTTCCACTGGAAACTAAGGACAATCCGGATGAGCTAGGAATGATTATTCCACAGATGGTGGTGATGGGAACAGTGACGCGACGAGCAGTGGAAAAGACATGGCTGGTGAGTCAGCTCTTAGCCACAGGCAGAGCTTGTTGTCGAGACTAATCTCTGATTCTTCTACTCGTTTCTTCTCTAGACGGCTTCTAATGCCAAAAAGAATAGAATTGGTTCTGAGCTCAAGGCTATGGTTCAAGCCCCTCCTGGCTACTCAATTGTAGGGGCTGATGTTGACTCTGAGGAACTATGGATTGCAAGTTTGTTAGGCGACGCTCAGCTTGGGTTGCACGGTGGATCCCCCATCGGATGGATGACTCTGGAGGGTACCAAATCACAGGGCACAGACGTCCACTCAAAAACCGCGTTCATAGTCAACGTTACCCGAGACGGAGCAAAAGTATTCAACTATTCTCGAATTTATGGTGCTGGAATCAAACACGCAACTCGTTTGCTTATGGAAGGTCAAGCCGTGCAGGATGAAGAAACGGCGGCAAAGGCAGCTGAAGCTCTGTACGCATCCACCAAAGGATTACGAGTTGCATTTAACAATACCGACTTCCATCGGTTCTGGTTTGGTGGAACGGAGAGCTATTTGTTCAACTCGATTGAGAGTGTGGCTCGAAGCAAGCTCCCTCAAACTCCTGCTCTCAAGTGTGGTATCACTGCCGCTTTGCGCGGAGCGTTTTTGGAGAAACCATCAGATCACATGACGTCTCGGATCAATTGGGTGGTCCAGTCGTCTGGAGTGGATTACCTTCACTTGCTCATCGTTGCAGTCAACCACATTTGTGCCCATTACAACATTGATGCTCGCTTTCTGATCTCCGTTCATGATGAGATCCGATACTTGGTCAAGGATGAAGATAAATATCGAGCGACTTATGCTCTTCAAGTTGCCAATTTATGGACGAGAATGCTTTTTGCCTTCCAGTGTGGAATGGAGGATCTTCCTCAAGGCTGTGCCTTCTTCTCAGCAGTCGACGTCGATAAAGTGTTGCGTAAGGAGGTCGATATGCCCTGTATTACTCCTTCTAATCCCAATCCTATACCTCCAGGAGAGGCACTTCATATCACAAAGACTCTGGAACTCACGAACGGAAGTCTTCGTGCGGACCGTCAGTCTATGTCGATATGGCCTTCCCCACCGCCACCTCTTCCTAGCCCTGTGCCTATTCCTGACAGGCCATACGTCCAACCTATCTCCAGAGTCAAGAACCAGGACACAACTTGGAAATCATTTTATGTCAACAGTCAAGCCTGTGAGAGCGAAGAAGAAGTCTACGAGCTTTGGCAGAGAATGGGCTCACCAATCGATCCTGTCAAAGTTCAACTGGAACGCGCTTTCCGGACTACCCGAAATACGGCCAGCCCAAAGAAATCAGATAACTCCAGTTGGAATCGAAGGCCGACGTTGTCGAACGGCTCAAAAGGGAAATTCTCGAATTGGAAGAAGGACACTCCGTCTTCTTCGGGATCGAAATTTTCTATGCCGTGTCCTCCTCTACGCTTGGTCCGTGAGACTCGTTCGGAGCAGGATATCTTGATGGAGGGGTATGATTACTGGATCTCTACCCAGAAGAGCTATGCGAAGTCTAAGGCTACGTCGCTGTCCCCATCGAACTCAGAGTCGTCATCGGCGTCAGCGACACCCAAACCTTCTTCTCTGTCTTTCTCTGACCGCCGAGCGAAGTTGCCGCCTACAGAGCATGAAGCGGCAGCTTTGAAAAGAACATATGTATATCAAAACGATGGTCGAAAAAAATAGATTTCTTGCTTCCCTCCCCGACCTAGATTGATTTGATGAGAGACTCTTTGATCCTGCTCGCTTAGGGCTTGTTCGCTCGACTGTTCTTGTCTTGTACTCTTCTCTATCTTTCTTCGCAATTTTGGATTTCTGCCTTGTGCTACGTTTTGTTATCAAAAGTTTGTAGGTATCGTGGTCGCTTCCACAGTTGCATGATTGACCTTATCGATTAATAACAGGCGAGCTTTGGATTTGGGCTTTGTAGGTTTGACTTGATTGTTGTAAATATATACGTTTTTTTTTTCCTTGATCTTGAAGGAAGCTTAATCCTCATAGGTTTATACATGAAGCTATATTGCGGGTTCTTGAGCCATTTCCTGTGAGAGTGATCTGCTTAGCAGGTGTTGCTCGCTTATCAAGAGAAAGTCACATTGACGGAGAACCCCGAAGGAGACGGAGAGATCGTTTGCTTATCCAATTCATCTATTTTCCTTTCTTCAGCCCACTCCTTGTCCTCTCATCTCTGTCTTCTAATCTTTGTCCTCTTCACTTCTCTCCACTGACGAGCACATATACATACATACGATGGCTTCTACTACGAAAGTACCTCTAGAGATTCTGCTGGTCGGGTTCGGAGCGGTAGGCGTGGTATACGCTTACATGTTTGAAAAGGTATCGCCCTCATACGTTTTTCTCTTTTCCATCTTTTTTTCCCGCAACCCCCTTCCTTTGCTTTTTATGTCTTTTGAAAGCTGGAAGAGTTGATCGATTCTGACTGATGGATTTATTCTTGTCTAAAAGAGTGGACAAGCCAAGGTGACAGCTGTAGCTCGGTCAAACTTCGAGTTGATCGACCAGAAAGGAATTCATATCGAGTCACCGTCCAAGTTTGGCTCAATCCCGGGCTGGAAGCCTTCTCGATGTATGTTGCGTCGAGTATTGTTTACATGTTCGGGATACTAAGAGCAACTTACTAAGCTGTTCGCTTTAACTGCCGACAGTGGTTCATTCGGTGCAAGATGCACTGGATAGGGAGTATGATTATGTAGTGGTCACCACAAAGTCTTTACCTGATGTCTATCCGGTCGAACAAATATTGGAACCAATCATCAAGGCTCGAAAAGCGAAGACTTTTGTGCTGATCCAGGTAAGCAGTTGTCTCTTGATATGTCATTAAGAATTAGTATGACTGATGGTTTTTCTGCTTTTTGTTCTTTCTTATCCTCCAAAAACAGAACGGACTGGGCATCGAAGAAGGGCTTTATGCTGCTTCTAGGGAAATCGAAGCGACCATCCTTACTTCGGTTTGCTACATCTCGACAAAGTAAGGATTGAACTTTCTATATGTTCCCTTCGTGTGTTCATCATGGACTGTGCCTCATTGTTCTGTCGATCTTTCACTTTCTTCCTTGATTGCCTCCTACTCAATGTTAGCCTTCACAACAATCGAGATGAGGTTCTCTTTGAGAACACTGAGCGTTTGGAGATCGGAGTCTACCACCCACCCTCAAATGACCGGCCGGTCGCCGAGTTGTACAAAGCACCATCTTCGACTGAGTCTCAGCTCGAACGTTTGAACAAGTTTGTGGAAGTTCTTCGAGCTGGCGAAGGAAATGTTACGATCGAGGATGATATGGAGCTTATTCGATTTAAAAAGGTTAGGCTGATGATCTCCTATGCATTGAGACGAGCATGTTATCAATCCCTGATTCTGATTGACTTTCTCATCTCTCAAAACACTCACAGAACGTATGGAACTGCTGCTGGGCAAGTTTGGCTTGTTTGGCCCGAGCGCCTGTGCTGGGTTTCATTGGAGAGAATGAGATCGATGTGGTCGGGCCTTCGGTGCTAGAATTTGTCAGTCCTTTCCTCTTGTTGAGTCAAACTTTTTCCAGTGTCTATTCATCCTCGTGTGCTGGATGCGAGAATTTACATTTGTATAATTGTTGAGCAGTGCAATGAAGTTGCCGCTATAGGATATAAAGCAAGGTTGCCTTTGCCAAAGAACTTTGGCCAGGCAATGTACGATAACACGGTAGCGTTCCATCAGGAGAAGAGAGGAAAGCACAAGCCTTCAGCGCTTGTCGATCTAGAGACCGGTAGACCGCTCGAGATCGAGGTCACCGTGGGAAACGTGTTGAGGATGGCTCGACGACTGGGTATTAAGGATGAAGAGACCAAGATTCTTAGGTTGGTTTATGGGTTGGGTAGAGTGTTGCAGAAGAGAGCATTAGAGGGTTAGCTTGTTCTCTTCAGGAAGGCTAGAAGAAATAAAAGACGATGTGATTGAATGATTTCTTCTGTTCTTGATCTTCTGATCAAGCTATCTTGCAAACTTTTACATGGTCACCTGGAAGTGAAATCTAATGCTTGACAAAGTGAGGAATAGAAAGAAAACAAGAACCAAGAAAGAAGAGGAAATAATAAAAACGAAGTAGACAGGATTCGAACCTGCGCGCCCAGAGGGCACTTCCTGAACTTGCTGTTATAGCAGGGAAGCATCGTAACCACTTGATTACTACTCCTATGTTGATACCTTTACGTTTTGCTCATATATTCTGTTGACATATGTGTCGAATTGGGGGAATCAGAGACTCAGAGAACCAGATCGGGAAAGAGGTTTCTTATTGAGCTTTAGTGATAGCACCACCACAAGAGGTTCCTTGATGCAACATTTTCCGCTTCAAGCTGAGAATGCTCAATCGAATTAAACAAAATAAATGTTAGGGTTCCTTCCTTGTTTACGTCACCAATCTTTGGCCAGACGATTGCGCATGCACACGTCATTCACTCTGTTCCGATCGATCTATCTATCTTTAAAAGTCTATAAGCTGATTCGGACTAACGATGAATTGGGTATGAAGAGGGAAAGTGTGCATGTGCGAGCGACTCCCTCCCGCGCACATTCATTTGAGCGTTCCCCACAGAGTCGTAAGCGACCGATCGAGTGCCACTCATTCTTTTGGAGAGAGGGAGAGAAAAGCTAGAACTTGTACACTCGCTGTATATACTATCGCTGATCAAACGATCGTTCCACGATCGAAGAAAGATTCATCATCCTTTTGGATGATAAAGAAGGAACGACTACTTATAATGTACTTGCTAACCAGTTCCTCTGCACTCTATCGTTTCTCTTGATTGCTCACCCACTTACTCAATCAACTTAATCTGACAACTCTTGCTCACGATGACGTTCACAGCATTTCAGACGACCGCTCTAGGAGCTGTCATCCGGGTCATCTCTGGTCGGAGGCTTCTCAAATATTCTGATGAGAAGATCGTTCCGGACCATTGGCTTTACCCGAATGAAAATCGACCTAGATTCACCTCCGCTCTGAGACCGAAGGTCACCGTTCACACGCCGAGAACGAGTCAAGAATCTGATATAACCAGAGTCGAGCCGGAAGCTGCAGTTCACGACAACAACAAAAAAACGGGCAAGGGAAAGGAAGAGAAAGGGAAGGACGAAAACATCGTAGACTTTGACGGGCCAGACGATCCGGAGAATCCATTGAACTGGTCAACCTGGTACAAATGCTTTGTTTGTTTCCAAATTTCTCTCCTGACATTTGCCGTCTACATCGGTTCTTCGATCTATTCACCCGCCCTCATTGGGACCAACTCTGTCACGTCCACATTCGACGTGTCACAGACCTCCGCCCTTGTTGGCTTAACATTATTTGTCATTGGATATGCTATCTCGCCCATGATCTGGTCTCCTATGAGTGAGATTCCTAGAATCGGAAGGAACCCGATCTACATCGGCACCCTCGTTGTCTTTGTCGCTATTCAGTTCCCGACAATTTATGCAAGGAACATCCACGTTCTTCTCGCCATGAGATTTCTTGCCGGATTTTTTGGAGCACCAGTTCTAGCGACCGGAGGTGCTTCTGTCTCTGATCTCTTCGCACCAAAATACAGGGCATACCCTTTGGCCGTCTGGGGATTGGGAGCTGTGTCTGGACCCACTCTGGGACCTCTGCTCGGTGGTTTCGCTTTCCAAGCAAACGGATGGTCATGGACAATCTGGTTCGTCCTCATCTCTGTGCAATGTGTCGACGAGCGCGACTAGATTCGATATGCTTAGTCTTCGTGTTCTTATGCAACCTTCCCGTCCTTGTTCTCAGGGTTCTCCTCTGGCTTTCTGGTGGAGCCTTGATCTTCTTGTCAATCTTTCTTCCCGAGACCTCGCCCGATAACGTATGTCGCCTTCTTACTTCAAACATTGCGCTCTGCTTGTTATAGTTCTAAGGGTCTTTCTATTTTCGTTAATACTACAATCGATAGATCCTCTATAGGAAGGCTGTTCGACTCAGACGAGCTACAGGAAATGACGCTCTCCGAAGTCAGGGAGAAATTGACCTTCAGGGTAGCTCTGTCGGCACCATGATCAAAGATACATTGGTCAAGCCATTCATTCTCGGTGCTGAGCCGATCGTATTTGCGTTGAACTTGTAAGCTTTTACGAGCCTGTCTTGTTTTTCCTTTTCGTGTCTTAATTCACAGTGCGTACGCCGGCATCGAGTAATAGTTCCCTTTCCCTTTTTGTCTACTCGACATAGATACATCGCTCTGGTTTACGGAATTTTGTACATCTGGTGAGAGCACGCTTTTCCCCATCAAAAAATCTTGCTAGTTTGGCTTCAGCTCTAACTGATTGTTTCATTTGACGCACAGGTTTGAGAGTTTCCCTCTAGTCTTCACTGAGCTTCACATGTTCAACTCTGGAGAGAGTGGATTGGCATTCTTGGGAGTAAGCCAACAATGATTCTTGATCTTCTAAAGTTAGCCTGGCACTGACATGACTATTTTTCCTTGTTTCTGATAGATATTCGTTGGAGCCGCCATTGTTTGTTCTTTCAGCTTGATTTCTGATACAAATCCAAGAGTTATGCATCTAACGCTGGCTATCCACAATTGGATATCTAGGGCTTGGTCGGATATGTTATCTACTCTAAGCTCAAGTTCGAGCCTGAGTTCGAGAAGAACGGCAACGGAATGATTAAACCCGAACTTCGTATTCGTAAGTCCTTCGAGAGGGCATGCGGCAAACTTCAGTGCATGACTGCTCATACATCCGCAATATTCTTCTATTCTTTATTAAACCGATTAGCCGTCATGTGTGTCGGAGGATTTTGTCTTCCTATTTGTTTATTCATGTTTGGATGGACAGGGCGAACGGCATCGATCCATTGGTATGTTCATCTTTGATCTGGCTAGAAAACAAAATTCTGAAATTGACAAACGATGCGCCTTGCTTTCAGGATTGTACCAATTATCGGTAAGTATTGCTTGCCCGTGATTCTATCTCTGGCCTAGAATCCAACTGATGTGGTCTTTTTGTGCCTTTATCATTTCCTCAGGTTCTAGCTTCTTCGGTATAGGATCACTTCTATTGTTCCAATCTATCTTCTCTTACTTGACGGATGCCTACCCCAAGGATGTCGCTTCAATTTTGGCCGGTAATGACCTGATGAGAGGTTTGTCTCTCTATCCTCTCAACCTGATCTGCTATAGTTTTGCCGAGGGTGACATCATCTCTCTGTTCAATCTCTAGGTGCTTTCGGTGCTGGATTCCCCCTTTTCGCAAACGCTATGTTCCATCACCTTGGCATTGGAGGAGCCTCGTCCTGTGAGTCACCAGTAACTCTGACTTTCCTTCAAGTGTAACTTGTTCTGACTTGGTCGTTTTCTGTTGGGATCTTCTACCAGTGCTTGGAGGCCTCACTTGTTGCTTTGTTTTTATTCCTTTCATTCTTCTCAAGTTGTAAGTGGTTATTAATATTGTTCTTGGTCTGTGACCAGACCTGATAGAGCTTCCGTTACTGTCGATTGCAGTGGATCCAAACTACGACACAAGAGCAAACATGCTTTAAAGGACGAGGAGATTGAGGCATAAACGTCACTCGTCACTTCCTATATTCGGAAACACTGCTTCGTCTTTCGTTGTCCTCTCTTTCACTTACATAATCTATATAATCTATATAATTTATTAGTCATATCTTGTGGCTGCTTTCCAATTCATCTTGCAAAGAACACGAAGTCATTTGAGCTCTTCAAAATACTGTATAAATTCTTCCCCTATTTTCCAATGTATCTTACGATCAACTTCTTGCTATAAAAACTAGTGTACAGTGTGGATTTACTACAAACAGCGCATTCTGTTGTTTTTAAATATTCTGACTAAGAATGAGAGTTGTACTATGATCATGCGATCATGTTGAGTAAATCACTGCCTATTGAAAGCCTTTTCTGGGGCTTCAAACGTTCATTCTTCTCCCATGAGGACCATGAGACCTCTGCTGATCTGTTCGACGGCCGTTTTGACACGCAGTCGTTCCTGATTTTTGTCGGGGACACGTGCGAGGAATCTCGTGAATTTGTCGGGGTGGTACCTACATCATAAGATCGTTGGATTCAGCTACTAGAACTTGTTTGAACCTCTTAGAGGAGATATGGCGGAAGATACGAAGAAAGTTTGAAAATTGATACGGACCGACGAATCCCTTCTCTCAAGACGTCTTTCCTCTTTCTTTTCCGTTCGTCCTCTGTTAGCCCTTTCCAGCCGACCCGACTGCCAAGCAAAAACTCCCGCATAGATTCCTTGATCCAGCCTTCATCGTCTCCTCCGATACCTAGCTTTGCCCCACCTCTGACATCAAATATCGGCCATGGGATCTCCTTGAATCTGAGTGGAGGAATCTGTGTCCCTATTGAATCTGAGCTACTTCCGAGAAGCATCACCTTCCATTGGTTATCATAATGCGCCCGCTGCGTTTCCTTGACTACAGCAGCCTCTTCGTCCCGAACATATTTCCATCTCTCAAGTTCTTGGATCTGGGCTCGTTCTATCCGATCACTCTCTATCCGAGTTCGTTCTAGCCGGGCGGCCGTCGCGGCTGCTTCTCGTGCCAAAGCCTCTTGACGCTGCCATGCGCCGGAACGCTCCGCTTGTCGACGAGATATACCCGATCGGATACTAGTCATAGTTTCGGTACGTGTAAGCGACAAACGTCAGCATTCCTTTCGATTCGACAGGTTCTTATTCCGATCCTAGATAACACAGACCTTTCGACCCATTCCTCTTCGCCTATCAGCTCGTCAACTGCATTGTCTTGACGCCACAAGTTTTCGTCCTCTCTGCCTTGCCACCTTCTCGGGACTCTCGGTTGACCATCGAAAGCTTCGTCTCCCCAACCAAGCCCAGTTCCGTATCCTCCACCTATCTCCCAGTCCCAGAGAGACGCAGCTGGTCCTTCATCCTGAGCTGCTAGATCACGCAAATGTGCGTCGAATGTTTCTTGAAAAGCATCACTTGAGGACGGAACGGGACCAGGGGTAGAGGCAGAATACGTTGAGCGAGAATGAAATGAATTGAATTGATGAGATCGATAGTCTCTATTCTGACGAGGAGGAGATGTCGAGTCAGGTCGGTATGACCGAGGAGGAGACGCAGGGTATGGATGAGAGGGATCAAGTGTGGGCGAAGGTTTCTGCTTTCGAGCTTTTTTGAGAGTCTTCCGATAAGCCTTTTCTTCCCGCTTGGCTCGTTCTTTAGCTGACTCTTTGCTTGGAGAAGAAAATCAAGATCTGGTATTAGATGAATGAACAATCGAACACAGGGAGTGCAGACTCACAGATGAAGTTTTGTTGCGTAGGCTGCAGAGCTCGACGACGATGACATGCTGATGGTAGTGACGATGACAATGATGGTGACATAACTCGCGGTAACAGCGGTTACGGGCTAAAAGATCGCATGCGATGGAAATTTCTTAACACGCTTCTGCACGTTTATGTCTTAACCTACCACCCGTACACACCCTTCTCAAATACTCACTCACATCTGATACAATGGCCCCAGATAGACGATCATCTTACGAGTTTCCTCAAGGCCCACCCTCGAATCTCACAAGAAGGCCTCAGTCATGCGCGAAGTGTCGCCAAGAAGGTAGGCCGTCCATCCTCCGATCCGATTGTAGGATCCATAAGAGACAGTTGAAGAAGGAGCACATGGATAATACTTTGGCTGGAGCGGGAGGATCAGGAAGGCGACCGGGCTTAAGATTCTTGGGTATGTTCTTGGTCTGCCTTTCCTCATAAAAAGTCTTTGTCTGACGCGAGATTAGCTGCTTCACCTATCGTTCTGAATTGTTTGCTTCCGAATTGTAGAAAACACAACATATACGACCCTGTTGACACCTGCCAATGCCGCCTCACCCTCCGCCCAACCAATGATCCATCCACTGCTATCCTCACAAACTGGCGGTCCTTCAACGGACCGATCAGCGTCAAGCTTCTATCTCCACGATCCTAGAAACATGCCGATGGAATCCCTCGAACGTACACCTATGGGCGCTGAGCCAACCGAAGGAGCAAATGTCGATGATGCCCTAGTCGAACACGCTTACGCTAATCGAGATGACCACTCTCTTGATCCAGAGGGCCATCATATCCAGAGGAGCGATCTCGAGATGGAAGACGGAGGAGTGTTGGACGGGTCCGGTGATGAAACTTGTCCAGGAGGGAAACGCCTCTCACTTACTCAGGCCAGAGGTTCGTCTGAGAATCGTCCTCTTTGTATTTCTGCTTATCAGGATCTAACATGCAGTCCTCTCCATCTGTCATAAACGTGCTGGATACATGATTAGCCAAGGCTTGGAGTACCCCTCTAGCAGCCGAGGAATCTCGTGCTAAAATGTTCAGCAGTCGTTGGAGCCGAGTGGAAAACTCTGTCCGTGTTCTCTTCTGTCTGTAAAACATTAGATCCGCTCCTGACAGAACTCGTTCTTGTTTTTGCATCTGAGCTTTACAGGCTATCGCCCTCGGACAATCGACCGGCGCTTATGTTGCGCTCCTCGCCTGGAGGTAAGAGTCTTCCGGTTACTGGCCGATATAACTCTGATGCTTTAGGAAGTAGCTAGCACCGAATGCTAAAACCAACCTCAACCATTGATCCATCCATGATCCCTGATGACAGAGATGACAGAATTCAAAGCAATACTCCCACGGCGGTTCACAAGACGTTCCTACCAAAATCTCACTTTAGTCAATCCCTTCAATCGCTCCCCGATGGGACGTCTGCTCGAATCTATGACCACTTTGTGAACCTTGTTCGGGAGACCCACCCGAAACTCATCGAGGCTCAACTTGAGTCCGTCCGTCGGGAGGCAGAAGAAAAGGTCTTTCAGATGGAAGAGAGGGCGAGAATGGAGAGAGAAGAGCAGGAGAGAAAGGTGAAAGAGCTAGAAAGACGGTTGGAGGAGTATCAGAAGGCAGGAACGGTTGTTGCTTCGCCAGCCGAGGTGGAACCGAGTGGAGATGCTGCTACTCTAGACTCAGCGCCAGCTACTGGCATCATCGTTGACAAGGAGACCGTTCTAATTACAGATAGTTCATGAGTATCATTTGTTTCTTTTTTTTGTCTATGCCTCAGCACAACCATCGTCCTTCTGTGACTTCATTCGATGTATCACCATTCTTTGTAGACATTGAATATATCTTTTGAGAAAACGTTTCGTGTTTTTGTAATATGCTAATCAAAAAAGATTCAATGTACTAATCGATAGGGTTGTCTGCGAATGGCGATGGATACACAACCACATATTGATAAAGATCAAGCCGAAGTATCCTTGGAGGGTTTCTCTTTCTTCGCTTTCTTCTCCTTCTTGTCCTTCTTTTCCGTCTTGTCCTTCTTATCCTTCTTCCTCAATAAGACAAAACCATCCCCCAAATCATCCCCCGGAGTCGTCATAGCCTCTTTGGGTGCTGATTCTTCCTTCTCTTCAACTGCCGATTTTGACTTTTTTCTCGGGGTTCCCTCTAATGTGTCCGGAACAGAGTTTACCGCAGAAGACGACAACGATTCGGGAACGCTTGCGAATAACCGATCGATCTCGTCCATTGTTTCAGGTCGAGTTGTTTTGTCTCGTTTGCGTTTCTTGTCCTTCTTTTCTGTCGGGGGAAGGGAGGAACTAGGAACGACTGATGCTGATGCTGATGCGATGGAAGTGATGGGTTGAACGATTGAAGCAAAGGGTTTCAAAGTCGCAACAGAGTTAGGGGCAGCGGGCGTAAGTCGAGGGGTAGCCGTCTGTTGAGCAAGCCATTCTTCTTCTCGTCGTTTGAAGAAACCAACATTGACTTTTCGAGCAAAGAATCGACCGTATTGAGAAGAAGATAAAGCAATCTCAAATGGGATGAGGGTTCGAGCGATCTTAGTCTTCAAGAAACCGTCGCAGTGTGCCCAGAGTTTCTCTCCTACGCGAGAACCAACTCGGTCGTCTACAAGTTCGTAAAACTTGCCGAGGAATGCGAGAATCACCTTTCGTGAGCTCTTGAAGGGAACAGAGGGTGAGTCGACGATGACATCTAGTAGACGAGACGAAATCGGACTATGCGCCATCTTCAGTAAATCATCGACCGATTGAGCCAGAATGCTATTTAAAATCAGACAAAGAGAAGAAAAGATCAGAATAGAATCCATATCGCAGAAGACAGGGACATAGAACACCCACCTAGAAATAACAACCTCATTCTCTTGACTATGTAACCGAAGCAAACTCTGCAAGATTAACGAGCCTTGAATATTTGGTCCTAGCGGGTCAGCCGTGTCCGCCACTTTTTTAAGATGTCCTAGCCGCCTCTTAGCTTGAAGAGCCTCTTCTTCCGTCATCTCAGGCTCGGCCCCCAACCTAGGTTCGGGATCCTTCCACCGATCTTCTTCCTCCTCCTCCTCCTCCTCAGCTTCTTCAGCTTCTTCCCCTTCGGGCGCAGGAATTCTAGCAGCCTTTCGATATCGCTTTAGAGGCTTAAGAGTCAGGATGCAGGGAACAAGGAAGCTCTCATCTCGCGGTCGCTGTATCTCGAATGATTGACAAACTGTGTCGAGCACTTTGTCTCCAAGGACCTGGAGATCGGCAGCCCGGTCAATGACTGCTTTAATCACCCCTGTTCTCGCTCGCATGACAGCTCGCCTCCAATCTCCCTTTACCTCGTCCAATAGACTCGCTAGCTCGTCTTGTCCTAACCTTAACACCGCCTTGGCAACCACAAAGTTGGCAACTGGATGAACACTCAACTTTCCCATTCTGCCAACGAAGTAAGTGCTCCAAATAGAGGAGAACACCAGATCAGGCGCGACGCGAAGGAGGAGTTCGAATAGGTGGGAGCCAGTAGCGTCTCGAAGAAGAAGTTCGAGGTAATCAGACCGAGAGGGCGTGTCTGATGATTCATCTGTTGAGGAAATTAAAACGACTGTGAGTAAATTGATTAAAACTAACTGGTAAAAATGACACGTACGCAAAGTGGTGATCAA
Organism: Phaffia australis; assembly: GCA_014825575.1. Classification (NCBI taxonomy): domain Eukaryota; kingdom Fungi; phylum Basidiomycota; class Tremellomycetes; order Cystofilobasidiales; family Mrakiaceae; genus Phaffia; species Phaffia australis. The sequence continues at coordinate 42,668 of MVAH01000098.1, read as the reverse complement.
CCCGGAAAGGGCAGTGTCCATTAAGGAACCTTTCTCATTCGATGCGCCACCTTGAGCCTCGAGCTCGATTAACATCTGGATTACTGGACCAGCAACCTGACCAACTCCTAATGCTCTGATCTCAATCTCACTAACTTTCCCTCGAATAGCACCCCAGAACTCAGGGACCAGAGTTTTGAAGCTGTCGGGGACTCCTCGAAGGCTTCCTTCTGATGCATCAGCACCAGTCTCTTCATCGTTCTGAACAAAGGCTTTGAAATTTGCGTTTGATTTGGCGAACTTGGTGGATCGCTTGGAACGGATCGCAGAGGGTTGAGAGGAGTGACCGCCAGTGGTATGAGCCGAGGGGATAGGTCGGCCTGTAAGAAGTAGAAGGAGTACTCTAATAGGATGAGAGGAGAAAGGCGATTGGATCAATGTTGGAAGTGAAGGAAGAAGCTCTTGAGCAATGTCATGAATTTGTGAAGACATCCTGGGGAGGACGCCCTCAGATGGGTCGGCGGTTTGTTCTTGAGAAGGGAAGACATTCCGACACTATTGATATGGTGCAGCGGAGGAAGAAAAGATTTTCTTAAGCTTATGACACTCATCCTAGCGAGCAGAGGATTGTGTGCGAATCTAAAAATCCATACCTCTCGATCGATCGTCAGTGCCCCCAGGGTAAACAGCGTCTGAACGACGTGACTTCCAAATCTATGTTGTATTAACTTAGTGTAGCTAGAATCGTTATCGAGAATTAGATGCAAAGCAGAAACCCCATTTTCTTTGAGTACAATGGCTTTGCGGGTGTGGTGAAGGAGAACAAATACACTCACTTCCCCATCAGACTGTCGGCAAACACCCTTCGACCAAAGTCACCCATGTTCCAGATCATTCGCTCGAGAACAAGAGCACAATCTGTGTCGGTGGCAAGTTGAAGCTCTCTTGATCGAAGCTCAGACAAGGCGGCGGTGAGAAGCAGATGACGATCTTGAGGTACGGGTAAGAACAGAAAGGGTTTCGTTAAATTGATATTGTGTATTCGAAGAAGCTGAAACGAGTGTGCTTACCCTCGTTTTCTTCATCGGCGTCTTCTCCTTGAGGAAGTCCGAGATCTTCGAACACTTTAAGCTTATCGTCCACCGTTTTGAAATATGATTTGACCTATTGATGATGGCAGCAAAGCACACGCAAGTGTTCCCAGGCAAAGCAGTCTGTCAAGCTAAGTAGAGTGACAAGGGATGCTCGAGAAGAAGAACAGGAGGACAAACCTCAGGATCAACAAATCCCCAAGGAGCGTCTCCTTCGATTCGCTCTCGGATAGATCCTAGCCCTCCATCAGAGGGTGTGACCCAATCAGCCTCTCCACCAAACAAATTTCCGATCCGTCGGCCAGATGGAGCATTGTCTTGATTGACCTGGTTGGATTCTTCAATGGGCTGCTGATCAATTTGTTCCTCTAGTGGAACGAATGATGGGGCAGGCGTAGGCTCGAAAGCCTTCGGAGTTTCATCCTCAGTCGTATTCTTGGCCTTTCTCTTTCCTCTTTTTCTGACAAGCTCTTTTGGCATGACGGGATGTTCTGGGTAGATACCAAATGGAAGTGAGTACGGGCTAGAAAAGAGGCTGGCGTCAAGTAGTATTAAGAAAATCTCAAATTTCCTTAATCAAAAGCTGTGCAGACCATTAGACGGGTCACTATTCTTGATAGAGTAGGAGTATTCTGTAATGTAAGCTCTTGATTAGATTTCTATAAAGCGTATCCGGTAATCTCCTTCCCCATTCAAACGGATTCATCTCTAAGTTGATCGGTCGAGTCTTTCTTCATCCATCTGTAAATCGCACTTCCACACCTCATGGCACATTTACACATTCAACAGCAGAACATGGCATCTCAAGCAACTACTCCGCTCAGCACACATCCGCCTCAGACATCCTACTTTTATTCACATAATACAACCTCAGCCTCTACCTCTGCCGCACAGGCAGCGGGGTTGCAGCATCCGCTATCATTCAAGGAGTCCGAAGTGATCACGATCGATTGGAAATTGACAAACCTGAAGGCTTTGTTCGAGACAAGTAGAGGTGATAGCAAATCTAGAGTGGTCAAGAGTGTCCTTTTTGGAGGAGCCAGGTGGCAACTATTGTAGGCCCTACCCATCTCTTGTTTCAAGTTACCTTACGCCAACTGATTCCCAACCCTGCACCAGATTTTACCCAAATGTTGGTCACCTCTAAATTTGTTTCGTATAGCTTTCTAAACAGCTTTTAAATTCGACTCTATCATCTCTCGCACTAGGCCGGTGGAGGTTCTCAGGAGTGGTGTTCTTTGTATCTCTCTTGCGAACCTACCCATGACGGTCAGTTCCGTTCAACTTATGCTGTCAACTTTCATGTTCTCGCGACTCACTCGTCTGGACACTGCAAATACCAGAGTACGACGAAGGTCCGCCTCTGCCAAATACATCTACCCTCGGACAGACATCTGTTAGTGCGCAGATCAACGGCGCAGGAAAGGCTTGGTCTCGAAAGGGAGTTTACCAGTTCAAGTTCGCGATTTGTTCGGATGAAGGAAAGGTGATATGTGTCAGAGAGGCAGGTGCATATAGCTCTCTTGTTCCCCTACAAATTGTCAAACTTCCTCCATGCCCTGCGCAATGATATATCTAAACCACTTACCTTTTGTAAAATGACAAAATTTAGCCGCGGAACACGTAAGACCATTCTGTATCACCCAGAGAATTCAAGACTGATTGCTCTGATGACTAAATCTGGCTCCCTACTCAATGATTTTCTCGTTTCTTGGCATGAGTGCAGACATTCTCAAGTAAAACTGCTAGTTAGTCAGGTCTTCAGGCTTGTATACACTCTTTGGAGTGGGTAGCGCTAACAAAATTCCCCGGTTTGGATTCTCTCAAGACTGGGGGGTTTGTCTCTTCCCCATGAAATACCCTCTTGCTGTGTTTCTGCTCAATCAGAAAGGCTGATGTAGTATATGTGTCTTTCGGAAACAGTGGGCTCAATATGCCAAACGTGATGTTGTATACTATAGTGCGCATATGTTGATCAACAGATTCTACATATTTTGTGTCGATTGACTGATATGATTAATCATCTCTATCGGATAGATCAACCTCAAGCAAAATCTGCGGATACATTCCTTATCACCTGTAGCATATCCACTGTTCCTGCACCCCCCAAACCACCGAGTACTGTTATTAGACGAAGTGTTCCTCACGATCTCTTGCTGGTATGTCATTTAGGCCTTTCGTTCCAAATCTTGTTGAACCAGGGCCTTATTTGTTCTTGTCAATGATTACGAACAAAATACTCATTGCCATATCTTCTCTTCGTTTCAATAGTCAGTTGGACGGATGCTAAATGATCCTTTGTACAGCGATGTCAGTCATCAGTTGTTGGTTGACCCTCTAACTCAGATTGGACACCTCTGATGATACTAGTTCCTGATTCACTGAGATGTACACAGGTCGAGTTTGTTCTACCTTCGAGGGATAGATATTCGGGGTCAAAAGAGAAGAGAAGGGTGATTTATGCTAACCGGACCTTGTTGAATAGAGCGGACGTATGTTTCTTTGCTGTAGCTTATTCGCAAATCAAGTTCGCCCTTAGTTTTCTGCATCATTTCAGCTGATAGTCGAAGATTTGTTTCAAACAGTACTTTGAGACCATGCTCTCTTCAGGCTTTATGGAGGGCTTCAACCAAGAACAAGAGTCGTCCGTGCACGGGAGCCAGGCGGAAACCGAATCCCATGTAAGCCCTTTCTGTCTCTTTTTTTCCCTCTCCATCTGCTTGGCCAAGGTTGACTCTATTCTTCCGGATCTTCATCTGATATTCGATGGTAGTCCGAGTTCCTAGATCCGCCATTTCTGGAGGACTCCGACTCATCGGATCTATCGTCTGACGAAGAAGAGGAGCTAGAGAATGAACCTCATGAGTTTGTTCGGGAGCTAGCCGCTGGGACGTCTCCATCCCTATCACCTTTTGCCTTCTCAACCAACACAGCACGCATGACTAGTGACTCAGATCAGCCGGCGCATGCTGATAGGTCAGTCTTGGAGAGTGAAGTGTTCGAAGAAGCTGCGAGGCCGGACCCGCATTTAAATCGATCAGTCGAGGAAGAGGGTTCATCAGAGAAGGAAGGTATAGAAGACGCAACAGACAATGGTATTCATACGAAGAAGCGCGAGCGGTCAAAGGACAAAGAAAGAACGGAACACATTCTTTCTGGTCCTCGGAAGCGCAGAGTAATCGTTCGGGTTGAGTTCTCATCTCTTCGCACGTACGTAGGCGGTATTCCTGAACTAACGTCGATACTGTCTTTTTTGTTATATTCGGTCACTTGGATTCGGTGCGCCCAAGGATGCATCATACCCAACTTTCTATGCACTCTTGTACTATCTGTACACCGATAGTATTGTGTTCGCCCCTTTGACCTCGTCGTTCATTCCTTTATCAGCTATGAACAACCACATGGACCCATCAGGAGCTACCGTGAGCTCTGTCTCATTTGAATCTCGTCCCAGTAAGCTAAGACGGACCTGGATAGAAGATTGGTCAAAGATGAACCCAGAGAGACCGGAGCCAGTGAGTCCGAAGAGTATGTATGTCCTGGCAGATAAGATTGGGCTAGAAGAGCTCAAAAGGTTGAGCTTCGATCGTGAGCCCCTGTTTAGCTGATACTATCCTCAAACAATATGTTCTAAACGATGACGAAGTATCTCTTTTTCCTTCTGTAAACTCGCCCATCATCCATAGATGTAATCTCAAATCTAACGGTCCAAAACATACCACACGAGTGCTTCTCCGCTTTCTCAGCCTCATTTGATGATGTACGGAAGACACAGGTGGCCTTCTTCCTCAAGGTATGCATATAATCGTTCTTACTTTGCTCGCTTTCTAACCAAGCTGAACCCAGTGTTTTTCTAAATACCTAAATAGAACTGGGCGGAGATTAAGCGAACGAATGGGATGAAGATTATTTGGGATTCGCTCCGGTCTGGGAAGCATCTGGGGTTCGAAGAAGGTTTGTTGAAAGTTTTTGTAAATTGATCGTTCCCTATTCTCTTCTCGTAGCATCATCTAAACGCCTCTATGATTTACTTTCCATGTTGCCTTTGCAGTTTGGCCCTTGATAGTCTCTCAGTTGGAGTACGTGCCGATAGCTCATCAGGATCCTGCTGGTCAGGCCGCTATATGAGTTCGTTGATTAAGACTTGGCTGAAGGATGTTGAGTACTTGAGAAGACCATCGATATGCATGTGTTTGTAGAGACGTTCAAGTCTTTCTCGATTGATGATTATTCGACACTTCCGTCTGTATCTAAATGAGAGCGACGCGTTTCGCGAGACGCGTCATTTACGCGTTTGCTTCTCCCTTGTTCCTATGCTATATACTTCAGTCTCTTCTGCTTTCTCAGTCAATCATTCTTTATCTTTCCTCTCATTAATCTTTATCTAGATGGCCCTTCCTCGCTCGCACCAAGCCAGTTTGACGCCCTATGAGATAGAATTTATTGCAGAAGAGACTGAAATCGAGATTGTGCCTCTGTTCGGAATGGATCCCATCCGACTTCTCTCCGTAAGTTTGATTGCTTCATTGACACATCTCTGCAGTATGGAACTTGTTGGCTCGTTCTCTGGCTGGCGAGTACACTGACTCGAGGCGTTGGAGAAAACGAAACACAGGGAATATATGGTCCATTCAGACCACCACAACGAACAAAGGTACCATTCTGGCTAGCGGTCAACTTGAAAGGGAAACGAAAATGTCATATCTTACCTCCAGAGTGGCTAAGCGTTGGTATGTTTTCTCCTTTTATACACTGAGTGACGTGAGGGAAATCGCAGTCGGGTTGTGACTGATCTCGATTAATCTACATTGTGTTCGCTTCTCTCTACACGAATGATATACGTTTGTCATCGGGGAGGTACAGACTCTCTCCAGACGTTGCTCGCTCATGAATCTTCCTTGACGAATTCATTCGCCCAGTTACCCTGCCGGCGTTTTTCTGAAATCTCTAAAATGCTTCTAGATGCGTAAGTGAATTCTAGATGGTCGCTTCCTTCCTTTTCTCCTCATAATCTCTAACTCTATATTGAACAAAAACTGATTGCGAGACATCCAATTTGTTGTATTTGTCTCTCATCGGTTGGACGACTGAAAAATCACAGTGCATCTGATAACCTGGTAAACCCATCACAAATCAGGTCGCTTCTCAAGGATATCAGAGAGGTCCGGCAGGCGAAACTGAGAACGGGTATAAAACCTACGATAGGCGAGGAGGGAACAGGTCTCAATGGGGAATATCTTCAGGTATGTCTGAAATAATGTCTGTCCGGAATGATTAGTCTCTTGGTGACTGACGTGTACTCTTTCGCTTCCCCATCGGTCTGCTTCGCTTGTTGTTCCACTACTCTGCTGCCAGTTAACAAACCTTACCCCTTTAGAAATCAACGAACTAAGACCGTTCTTCGTAAGAGCGATGGGTGTTATGACAAAACTTGGATCGTCGGAACCGGAAGCACCTGGTGATGAGGCAGACGGTCCTGAACCAGCTGAAGAGGATGAGGATGGAGATCTTTCATACTAAAAAAGCCCTTAACCAATGATAATAGGACGAGCTTGTGATCTTCTCTCTTGTTGTACTTATAAGAAATGGATGTGTACTGCTGTTGAATAGTCTGTTTTTGTAGTCAAAAAATCACAATAAGTTTATAGTAGATCGAGAAGAAATCTCTAATTCCTTTTTCCTTGATCGGCTCGCTTCGTCCTTTCTCCCTCCCGTTCATCACGACGCACAATCCCCTACTTTTCACCATCTTCTCCTCTGCCTTGCTAAGCGATATAATATCTAACCCAACGACTGCAAATCATATATCATCATGGTCTTAGCTGATCTAGGTCGTCGTCTCAACTCGGCTATCAGTTCACTCTCCTCAGCCGGTGTGGTTGATGAAAAGGTGTGTTACTTAGAGTGTCGGAAACCGTCTTATCTTGGTTGAAGGTGTACGCTGACCTACTTCTATCGTTTGATCTTTCTAACTCAGGCTCTCGATGCCGTCCTTAAGGAAGTCTGTGCTGCTTTGCTCGAATCTGATGTAAATGTCAAACTAGTAGCTGCTCTTCGAACAAAAGTCCGCTCTGAAGTACGTCGACAGCATTCTTATATCTGTTTTAGAGATAGAGTGCACCGATTCTGACTTCTCATTTATGTCCTGACTCTCCTTTCCTTTTATGAACACTAGGTTCGGCCATTACTGAATCCACCAGCTCCTCAATCAGCTCCTTCTCCGTCCAAGTCGTTTCAAATCGTTCAAAAGGCAATCTTTGATCAGTTAGTATTGCTGGTAGACCCTAACAGGAAGGAGGGAGAGGACGAAAAAGAAGAGGACAAAGGTGGCTTTCAATGGCTTCCCAAGAAGGGAAAGAGTAATGTGTTGATGGCTGTTGGTATCCAGGGAGCAGGAAAGACGACAACGTGTACCAAAGTACGTAAACGGCAAGGTCGCGTCTCTTGTCAACCGAATGTCTCTTGATTGACCACCTACCTTTCATCTTCACCTCGGCATGTTTCTTTCTCAGTTGGCCGCTCATTATTCTCGAAGAGGGTTCAAAACTTCCTTGGTCTGCGCAGATACGTTCCGAGCAGGAGCGTTCGATCAGTTGAAGCAGAATGCCACTAAAGCCAAGATTCCTTATTTTGGAAGTTATACCGAAACTGATCCGGTAGAGATTGCAAGGCAAGGAGTTGTGAAGTTCAAAAAGGGTGCGTATCCCTATCTATCAGCTATCTACCTTGTTTCTCACACCTAAAAACTAAGTCAACCGGCCATCGTCGCGGTACTTCAGAACGCTTCGACGTGATTATTGTCGACACTAGTGGAAGACATCGTCAAGAAGCAGAGTTGTTCGAAGAGATGGTTGCTATTGGGGATGCCGTCAAACCTGTTCGTCTTTTACCTGTCCTTTCTCGTACTCGCCATTGTTTCCCATTGCTTACAGACTGGCTTCTTATCCACGGTCTGGATGTTGGTAATGATAGGATTTGACCATCATGGTGCTCGACGCTTCTATAGGACAAGCTGCCGAATCCCAATCAAAAGCTTTCAAGGAATCAGCCGGCTTTGGAGCTATTATCGTTACTAAACTAGATGGACATGCTAAAGGAGGAGGAGCCATTTCAGCGTGCGTTCTCAAGCAACCCGATAGTTTGCTCAGGATACTAATCGCTGATAACGTTTTTGAATCTTCTGCTCTTTCTCTCATCGACATCGTCTCTTTTCTCTTGCAGAGTTGCCGCAACGAAAACGCCAATTATCTTCCTAGGAACAGGAGAGCACCTTCAGGATCTAGAGAGGTTCAGTCCACGACCGTTCGTGAGTAAGCTGCTTGGTATGGGTGACATGCAGGGTTTGCTAGAGCACATGTTCGTATTCCTATCCTTCTCTCCGATCAAGAAGTGCTTTTTCGACGGAAGGTATCTGATAACCACATCTTACTCCAACTTGTCTTCACCTCATAAATGGCTTTGACGGGTCTTTAAACTATGTATTGTGATGACATAATAATTAGCCAGGATATTCAAACAATAAATCCGGAGAAGCAGAAGGATCTGGCTACAAAATTCCGATCTGGAAAGTTGTCCATAAAGGACTGGAGGGAGCAGATGCAAACGGTAATGGGAATGTATGTTGTCATTCTGTCGTTCCTTTTCTTCTTTTCTATTACATCGGACACGTTATTGTACATCTTTTAATCTTAAATCGGCTCTGCTGTTCCAGGGGCTCATTGAGCAAGATCGCTTCCATGATACCTGGATTACCGGCAGGTCTCCTGGACGGAAACGAGGAAGAGGCCGGTAACAAGCTCAAGAAGCTTGTGTTTGTGACAGACGCGATGACTGCGCGAGAGTTAGATTCAGATGGAAGCTGCTTCGTACGTGTCCCTTCACTTTGTCGCTTGATTCTGTTCGGTTACGTCTCAATAAAGCAGAACGGTAACTGATACGAGCTTGTTCTCGACGTGAATAGATCAGGAAGGATAAAGACGGAAACCCTATTGGATTTACTAAGCGAGTCGTAAAAATTGCTCAAGGAAGCGGTACCAGCGTGAGAGAAGTCGAAGAGTGAGTATAGCTTTCAAGTAATGTTGACCTGTTTGCCTGTCACTCCTGACTCCCATCCTTGTTTTCTCCAACGTTCTATTGGGATGATAAATTCATAGTGTTTTGATGCAGCACCATATGATGTCGTCGATAGCCAAGCAGGCAGGAGGAGCGGCTAGAGCTAATCCGTAAGTTTTTTTATCTTTCTTCGTTCTGCTTCCTTTGTCACCAGACAGATAAGTATCTCTTTCAAATATGTGCTGTCTAACCGATCGCACAAATGAATTCCTTCGACGTCAATAGGAATGCAGCTTTGGCAGCAAAGTTGACGGCTGCTATGGGTGGACCTCCGTTAGGACCTGGTGGACAGCCTAGTCAGCAACAGATGCAAGCCATTCAGGTTCGTTTCCTTTCTTTTCTTCTCCTTCATGGTTTTTGTTGATTCTCATGTTTATACTTCGTCCTACATCGATTGAGTGTATATAGAAAGCTATGCCTCCGGAGTTGCTTCGAAAGATGCGAGCTGCTGGTCCGGCTGGTGCTCAGAAGTGCGTAGTTCTCCTCGCCTGATCATTTCCGCTGAGAACAGAAATTCACTTTGTCTTGTCATTTGAATGTCCAGAATGATGAACGAGATCATGAACGGCGGACCGCCCGCTCCTGGAGCTGGAGCGCCTGGTGGTGGTATGCCTGGTTTTGGTGATTTGATGAAAACGATGGGTGGGATGTTTGGTGGTGGTGGCGCTGGCGCTGGAGGTTTACCTGGAATGGGTGGAGCTGGAGGGATGCCAAGCATGGCGGATATGCAGAGTGCGATCCTTCTCTTTTTCTTTTTCTCCTTCCCTTGCTGTCCAATTGTCCTCTGGGTTACTAACAATATTCTTTACAACCTCTGGTTCACGTTGATATCACTTTTTCTCTGTTCACTCCCTTGTAGAGGCCATGCAGATGATGGGCGGAGGAGCTGGTGGAGGAGGAATGCCTGGTATGTTTCACACCTCTCTTTTACTCGTGAATTTTATACAGGCACATGTCACATATGTCTACAGTATGTTTAAGGAGAAAATAACTCATAACTTATCACTCCCTATCAATAACCTTCATTATTAAAATAAGATATGGGCGCGCTCATGAAGATGATGGGCGGTCTGGGAGGAGCGAAGTAACAGGAGACGAAACCCGAGGAAAACACGTTGCCTCTACTTGTATCATGTTCTTTTCGGTTGAGGAAGGAAAAAGATTCATCTTCTCTGGTTTTGAGAGATCTTGCTACATTTGTTATCATATCCTTCTATTGAATCTTTCATGTATGAACAATTATTCACCAAGCGCCTCTTCTTCCCGGAATTCTAGCTTGTTTAAGTATCCTATTTCAATTGTTGTTTGGTAGAAAGCCGGCATAATGTTCATGAATCTAGTCGAGATATTTAGGAGGAAGAGAACCCTTAACAGAACGAAGTATGCACAGTATCGACAGAAGAAACAGGTTAAAACAGACAATGACAGGTTCTTCAGAGGCAAAGGAAAATATGGATATTAATAATGTTAAGACCAAAGCAAGAGACAAGGAAATAGAAGATCATAAAGAGGAAAAAGAAATTTATTCCATCTTAGTCTTTTTCTTAGGTCGAGATCTAATCCACATAAAGACGTAGACCAGGATAAAGAAGAAGACAACGTAGATGACAGTGATTCCGATATCCCGACCTCCATCGGTTGACCTGGTTAGGTTAACATTTGCCAAGTAGTCGTTACCGTTCGAGTAGGCGCAAACCTCGCAACTGGTGGTCGATGTCGGATCTTTGATGTAACCAGGAGCAGCAGTGAAGAAAGCTGCGAGATATTGCTCACAGGTCTGGCCGCTCGGAGGCGAGAAAACGGCGTACTCTGAATCCTTGCATACGACAGGGATGTTTCGCATAGCAAAGAAAGTCTGGGCGCCGAGAATATAGGTCCAAGGGTTGAGGTAATACAACCAATATCGCCAGAAGGCGGTGATTTGAGCGTAAGGCACTAGTACTCCTGAGAACGAGGCAAAGATTCCCAAGAAGATCGGATTGATTAAAGCCGCTTGCTCGGCATTGGCCACAATAGCGGCAACCGCGTAGGCGAATCCGATTGACCAGAACTGGTAAAGAATCAATATGGCGTACATCGGACCGGCGTGCTGGGCATCGGTAGAGATTCCTACAGGGAATACAACAAAGTACCAAAGCAAATAGAACAGAGTGGAACTAATGATCACCCAAGGGATTTCGGCCACGATCTGGGCGACAACGAAAGGCTGCCACGAGTAGATCTTAGAGGGTTTCTCCCGGGCCTCGAAGAGCATCCGAGCGTCAATGAATCGAGGTTGAACCTGCTGGAATACTCCAGGAGCCTAAAGTCATGTTAGGAGACGGGTAGGTAGTTAGTAAGAGGAGGCAAGCAGCAGACATCAGAAAAAAAGAAAGCTTATCGAGACGTACGACAAACATAGCCTGGAAGACAGAGAAAAGTCTGTTCTGGAGTGAAATGACTGAGTTGTCCAACTGCAAGAACGAAAGCGAGTTTAACAAGGCGGATCCAACGTGAAGCATAATCTTGGACATGACGTAGTCCGGGGATCTCCACATGGCGACAGTGGCTCGGGAGATCAAGGTCTTGTATTGGAACGCTGTACTGGCGGCGTACTCCTTTCCATCCTCTTCAAACGATGGAGGCTTGTTCGCACACGTCTGTTTGAGATCGGCGACCTCCTTTGAGACATTCTTATACTCTTCAGACTCAAGCCAAACCTTGCCCCAATCTCGTCCCTTTGAGAGAGAGCCAGAGACGACATCGATCATGAACTCGGCAGGGTTGGCATCCTCCTAAAAGGGGGAGATTGTGTGCAAAATGATACGATGAGAACGGGAAAAGACTGTGAAAACTATGATGAAGAGTATGCGAAACGTACAGGGCATTCGATTCCTTGTCGGGCGAAGTAGGCCTTCATCTCGGAAGCGTTGTCACCGAGTTCTCCGAAATAGACGGTGTCTGTGAAGAAAAGAGGAATATGAGATAATCATGAGCATACGTTGAGCCATGATGAAGCATGATCTAGATACTCACGTCCACCTCGGGCAAGGAGCAGTAATCGGTCAAACTGATCAAAGAGCAGAGCACTAGGCTGATGGATAGTAACTAGCATGGACTGCCCAGCATCGGCAAGCTTCCGCAAGAAACGCAAAATATTGAAACTCGACTGTCCGTCTAGACCTGAGGTAGGTTCATCCAGGAAGAGCAGAACTGGCTTAGCAACAAGTTCGACACCAATCGTTAGCCGCTTTCGTTGTTCGACACCGAGTCCAACGTTGTTATTTCCAATGATCGCATGTTGGATATCGGTTAATTCAAGCAGGTCCAAGACCTTATCGACGTAAGATAACTTCTCCTCCCGAGATACATCGGCCGGCTGTCTGAGTAAAGCAGAGAACTCGAGAGCTTCTCGAACAGTCTGTGTAGGCTCGTGGATGTCGACCTGGGATACATATCCGGTAGTTCGCTGGAAGGAGGCTCCAAGAGGTCGGCCATCAACGTTGATGTGTCCTTCGACAACTCCCTCCTCCTTTCGGAGCGCCAGCACATCAAGCAGGGTCGTTTTTCCAGCACCAGATGCTCCCATAAGCGCGGTAAGCGTTCCCGGTTTGGTGTAACCCTGAACTCCAGAGAGAAGCTGTCTGTGACCACCCGAGACAGGCACGGTGTAGTTAAGATCATTCCAAGTGAGCACGGTAGTCGTCTTAGTAATCGTGTCTTCTGCCATTCCGTTACCCCTAGTCGTCTTGCCGTCTTCGATGGCTCCGGTATGACCCTTCTCCTCATCGACAGCGGCGGCTTTCTGAGCGATAGGATCATCCTTCTTATTCTTCTGTCGCTCTATTTTAAGGAAAATGATTATGCATTAGACGAGCGTTGTGTGTGACGAAGAAGCAGGCTAGATACTGACTGTAAAGCAAATATGACCGCTCAGAACCCTGGGCCTTAAGCCTTTCGACTCCGATCGCGGTGACAGCAACGAAGAAGATCCAAAGACCAATACTGCAAGGACAGATAGACACAGTAAAAAATCAGATCAAGCTTTCTTCAACAAGATTATGTACTTTAGAGATCAAGAAGATGGAAGGACGTACATGATTCCAACGTTTCGCCACAAGTGGCTATGTCTGTAGTTCAGGGCGGCCTGCAGATAAGCATCTCCAGTGACAAAGGCTTCTCCAGTCTGACTTCCCTGGACGGTACACGCAAAGTGCCCGTCAACTCCGTAGGTAGGGACAAGTGTGGTACCAACACAATCGAATCGAGTATCGTGGAACTCGTTGACCATAGCAGCTTCGAACCCGTAGTATAAGGGATTGAGCCATCGGACCCAGCTCAACCAAGGCTTCATCGATGTTTGAGGGATCAAATAACCAGTGTAGATAATCAACAGACCAACAGCCAGACCGGACACCTGAGAGGCGCCCTCGAATGTCGAGAAGTTGAAACCAATGGCTCGGAAGAAGCCGAGCAAGGCAAGGGTAGTAACATAAGTGATGAGCCAAAGTGTGAAGAAGGCCGAGGCGGTCTGCTTGAGCTGACACATGAAGTAGACTATATAGCATAACATAAGCTCAGGATTAGTACAACATGCCAATTGCGTAATCACGACCTTCCTCGAGAGAACGCAGAAGTGGACGTACTAGGCAATAAGAAGGCCGAGACCTGAGCGATAAGAATAGGGAAGTCTGCCAAGACCTGGGCGAGAACGACGGCTGAGGGCCTATACATAGCAAAACTTTTGTGCTTCGCAAGAATGGTTCGACCAGTAAAGGAAGTAGTGACCTCTGACATTCCCAACAACGCGTTGAAGAGTAGAATGAAAAAGAGAGATCCTCCTCGGGTAAATAATCCGGCAGTTGTCTGAGGAAGATTGTAGAATAAGGAACCAAGAATGATCGATTGAATGATGCATGATCCTTGCTTGATAGCGATCGAACCCTTGTCGTTCCACATCAATTGGTACTGTCGGGCAGTACACGCTTTAACCTGGGTCCAGAGTCCGGTTGAGTAGAGCGAGTTCTTGCCGGCGCTGCTGGCCTTTTCCTCCTGAACGGCTGCCTTGAATTCCTCGGTCATACTGTTGAGTCGCTCAGTATCTCGGAGATGGTCTTCGAGCTCCTTCTCGTTTTGCTTGTAAATATCCGAGGCAAGGTAGGCGGCCGCAAAATCGTCTACCGTCTGAGGCACGTCTCGTCGGTTTGGGTCGAACAGCATTCGCTCGGTCTTGACAGTGACTCCGGTCAAGTAATCGGCCACATTCTGTCCTTGCGGGCATTTGAAACCAAGGTTCTCAAAGTAGGGCTTGGCAGCCGCCCTAGGTCCCCAGTAAATGCATTGTCCGGCTGCGATAACCATGACCTTGTCAAATAGCTCATAGATCTGGTTACCTGCCTGGTAAAGCGAGATGAAGGAGGTGGAGCCGAGCAAGTCGGTGATTGTTCGAATCGACCGGGTGTACTCTAAAGCGGTCGAGGCATCCAGTCCTCGGGATGAGTTATCCCAAGCAACGACCGAGGCTCGGTTGACCAAGACCTCGGCGATTGACACTCGCTTTCGTTCTCCTCCAGAAACACCACGGACAAACTCGTTTCCGACCAGGGTATCGTGTGTGTGCTCAATCCCAAGAGTCTTGAGCAACGCAGAGAGAAGCTCTTGCTCATATTCCTCTCGGGTCTGGCCATCCGCTCGGTTAGTCGGGGTCTTCATCTTTAGTCCGAACTTCAGCGTCTGGCCAACGGTCAGCGTAGGGTAGTGCGTGTCACTAAAAAATGAAGAGTGGCATGTGAGAAAAGAGTCCGGGAAGAATGTTACGGAAAAGAAACGGTACACACTCTTCGGCGTTGAAGACAATGTTTCCGGAATATTTTGTAGCCTCCTTGTAGTCCATCGATCCGGCGAAAACGTCTCCGTCGACACCAGCATACCCGTTTCGGATATTGGTCACCGCTTTGAGGAACGTTGTGCACCCGCTTCCAGGTCGACCAATCACGAATGCCATCTCTCCAGATTTCAGTACTCCGTTAAAATTCCTGATCAAAACTTTTTATGAGAAAGCAAATGAGTCAGCAATTTCTTTCTCAGCAACAGCAAAGAAAATCCAAAACTAAGGACGTACACTTTTCATTTGCCTTGAGAGTGGAGGGAGCATTCTCAAGACGGTCACCAGAATGGCTGGCGGCGTCGGCCGCCTTTGCCTGCTTCTTATCTTGAATTTTGTGCATAGGATTGAACAGGCTGAAAACGAGAAACACAAAGAGAAACTGATCAACACATGTCGATCCACGGGGAAAGCAGTCGGAAAACCAGGACAAAAAGGGAAAAGGCGGAACTAACCTGCCCATAGTCTCGGCATATACAGCAGAAGCACCGACTCCCCGAACAGCCAAGTTCTTCCAGGCAACATCGAGTCTCTTCTGCTTTATATCGTCATCCCGTCTAGAGGCGAGAGCTCCCTTAAGATGTTTCTCAAGGGACCAAGGCTCTTCACTATGTCGAGAACCGGTAAGCGACCTTCGAAGCTCATGAAAGGCCGGATCGGTCTTGTTCATCGGTTGTCCGACATGGACTCTGAGATACCCGAGAACATGAACACTCAACGATTGACCCGGATCTGAAAGAACGATAGACAGAAAACTGAAGGCAGACATACTCTTCTCCCCAGTGGGATGGGGTCCGAAGAAGCTCCGGCTTCTTGTTGGCCTCGATATCGTTTGAGAACGATTCGTGCGCTGGTGTAGGCGCTGGGTTTACCGCTGTATGTGCTTCTGATTGGGAGGAAGCTCTGCTAGTGGAAGTGTTGGAAGATTGAGAGATAGGTTCAATTGCAATGGTGTGTTCGCCGACATCAGGTGTTGGTGGCTGTGCAGCTAACGGAGGGGCGAACCCAGTTTCGTTGGCGGAATATGACATGGGAGAGGAGTGATGAAATCTAGGGAATTGTAGAACGGGAAGAGATACGGGAGGGAAGATCTTCCCTTAAACAGAGGAGAGCGGCAAGAAGCGGCAAGGTATGCTATAGGATTGAAACCAAGAGGAAAAGAAAGAGAGTGGGTCAGAAACGACACTTGTATCGGAAAAAGAGATTCAAGGTTTCTGTTCTGAGCTCAGACAGTGAACAATATGAGACGACGAAGAACAGTGGTCCAGGAAGAAAATTCTCGATCTTGCAAGCCAAGAGTATTCTCTCTTCTCTTCCTTTCCTTCTTGTCTTCTTTCTAAAACGAACAGGGAAGAGTGCACAAACCTATAAGGACGTCCAAAAGAGAGGAACAAAATCTACCGAGGTGTTTGTCTTCAGGGATACAGAGAAGGATTGATTCGACGATCGGAAAGGAATGGAAGAAGAGGAAAAGGATCGAACAAGAAAATCAGTGTTGTCTTAAAAGGGCGATGTTTTCCAGTCGCGGCTCCGGACATCGACGTGTTCTTCATGATTTGACTAAGATGAATGCGGCATGAAACCACCATCCGGGCATCCGGACATGAGCCCAGAGTAGTCATCCTCTCCAAGTCTTGTAATTTACAATCTCATTATTATAAAGTCTTATAATCTCATAGCCTCATAATCTTATGGCCTCATACCAAACTCGATATCGGCATTGTTTTCGTACCTTGGTTCGTCTTGTCCTTCTTGAGGCTTTTCTCTCCTGCGCTTACCCACCTCGTACGATGCTGTAGTGAGGCTCTGATCCGGACTCACGGAGTGGTTGGTTTCTCATTTCCTTGGCTGTCCGCAAGCTTCGCCATCATGTACTCTCTAGTCTATATTCGCGTCATATCTCGTTCCATCAGACGTGTCAAGATCATTCAATACCACGATATTTATCAAGTACTCATACACTTGCTAACATGTACAGATCACATGCGCATTTGTAGTAAGTGTGAGGTGAACCTGGGATAAAAGGCACAGGTAGAAACGATCAAATGAACTCTCATCCTCAAACAAATCTCGTAACTGTACATAATGTTCAAATGTCGTTTTTCGTCCTTCTTTCCGTGTTTGACACAATTGAGAAAGTTGTCGATCTGCAACAGCTCGTATCGATGGATCTTAGCCCTAGTCTTATACATCACTTTTCATTGTGTTATCTTCCAGCTGTATAAGACTCATAATATCATTCGGCCCAGCTCGGAGCAAGCGGAGAAAATGGTTCGGACTTTTAATTACTCCCCGAGCTAATATCGTCTTGTGTCATCATATCTTACGTTCGTGGTCTCAGTATATTCGTCACCCATGCGTTCAAACATTTTCCATGACGCGTGGATCTTTACGATGACAAGTCCGACGTGTGGCCGTTTCAGTACAAGATACACAATAATCGATCGTCATCAATGGAACATACACAACGATGACAACAGTAGAGATAACAAGGCGAGGATATCAACCGAGAAACAGAACGCAAAGTAACAATCTAATGA
Organism: Phaffia australis; assembly: GCA_014825575.1. Classification (NCBI taxonomy): domain Eukaryota; kingdom Fungi; phylum Basidiomycota; class Tremellomycetes; order Cystofilobasidiales; family Mrakiaceae; genus Phaffia; species Phaffia australis. The sequence goes on along the minus strand of MVAH01000098.1, from coordinate 25,083 downwards.
GTCATTCCTATAAGCCAAAGATCTACTCTATCTCTTCATCAAGCTGCAGACGTCTTGGGAGCCGTCGATCGGCTGCCGAGTTCTTCCCAGAAAATCTCGTTCATCCGTTCAGGATTATCCAGATACACATGGTGCCCTATGTAGAGAAAATAATTATTAACCAGAAGTCTTCTTCTCCACATGTTCACTTGTTTCCGAGACTAATAAGAAGGAGGCGAAATGGAATAAACTATACCTGCGCGTTCAACAACCTCGGTGGATGTCTGTCTGTTTCCACGTGACTGCATTCGTCTGCAGGCCTCGAGACCCCCTCTGACGTCCATCCACTTTTTAATCAAATGAAAGAGACATATAAGTAGGAGAGCCTCAGCGTATGGTTTCATCTGGAATTAACGGCTATAAGCAATCATCAAACATACGTCACTGTTCCCATAGACAAACTTTACAGGACTGTTCATTATTGACAAAACAATATAGACTCGGGCGGTAAGTATTGTGTGCCCTTTTATAGGCGTACACGAACGCAGAGACAAGACATACATCTTTATATCATCCATCCGTTCTACTAGCGGTCTCCGGGCGAACGCTCCAGGAGCAAGTAGATGATGGATACAGTACTCTCCCTTTCAATCGGATTTTTATCAGGAGGTTCAATACATAATCAGCCTTGTTTCTCAAAATGGCGCCCAAAACAGGTTTTTACCAGAAGAACTTACACTTCCTTTAGCGGTGGTAGTGGCATAGATGTATGCACTGAAACGGAAAATATGTTTAGTTGATTCAGTAAGCACCGGCGATCGTCTGAAGCAAAGTATGTCAATATCACAGCCATCAAGAGAAACGATTAACGAAACTGCATATCCCGGATATCTTCCTGGGATAGTCCTTGAAATCGCCTGGAAGAGTATGCTCCAATAAGCTTGGGAGCCAATGGGCCGAGAGCTATGAGAACAGAAAACAAGCAATTGTTAACTTGAAGCAGCAGCAGCAGCAGCAGCATGACAAGAGTCAGGATTCGCAAGCTTACATCGGACTACAGAGAACGGAGACCATCCCTTTTCCCATCTATCAAATATGAAGATCAATTCAGATACATGAGTTTCTCTATGGGAGCTGTTAGAGAGCCACCTATATTGAGCCATGAAGTACGTACGCCCACCCTAAAACACTCCTGGCAGCCGATTGGCTCTGTGGAGCTTTTTGATCCTTCTGGTCGTTCTTCTTAGGCGCCTTCGTCTCCTGTCTGCTCTCGCCCAACTCGGACTTAATCGCCCCGGCAGCAGCTTCAACGTTTGATATCGTCGCCGTGTCCTCAGCGCCGGTTTTAGAGAGTGCTGAGGGCATATCTGGATTGATTGGGATTCCCGCAGGCGAGATCAAAATCAATTTTTCTACTCGTGACGGATACTTTAGCGTGTATGCTATAGGCAATATTGATTGAAATTCCTTTCAGTCAGTATTCTATATGGTTGTAGTCAAACAGCAGCACAGGCCGCGATTTCTTTGCCCTCAAATCTAGCAGAATATGAAGCTTACCAGCAGAGAGATAACCTCCCAATGAATGTCCACAGAGCACCATCTTATCCCATCCACCTCGCTTCCGCCATTCTTCTAGACTTTCTACGAAGAAATCCTCTGCATTTCTTACTCGATCTGCTATCCGACCTTCATCGGTCTCGTCGATCGATCCCGACGCCAGTGGAGTCAAGTCAAACGCCTTCGGTGACGGACGGGAAGAGAGACCCATCCCAAGCCAATCGAGGGCAAACGCCCGTCGGTTGGCGGAGGCGGAAGCTTCGCCGAACGCTGTCGGTCAAGCCAACATCGAACAAAATAAGCGCAAGATCGACGATGACAACCACTTCTAAGGATATTACTCACCTTGAAGGTTCAGGAAGAAAAACCCAAGCGCAGCTCCATACCCATGAAGCAACCTGGTCGACAGAACGTCAGAGTAAGCAAACATGGAACGAGTCTAAGGATCTTAATGCACTCACACATTAACCACTCCTCCTTTCTGCGCTTTGGTTCCTCCGTCGCCAACAGTATAAAACTTCAGACCGTGTAAGTATTTTTCTGCTGGTGGTTTGGTTTTGTACAGCGGGAGCTTCCACGAGGATGATGCCGCGTTCGTTTGGGTTGAAAGAGGAAACTGCTCTAGCCGGGCCACTAGTGGATTGGACAACAGTGTCGAAGGTGTTGGATCGGGTATCTCTGGTGAATGGATGAACGAAGGAAGCCTCCTGAAGAGCACGTGAGTGATGTAAAGGAGAAATCAATCTAGAAGAACTATATCAATCGAAAGGAGAAAGTAAAGGAAAGGTGCGCTAACCGAAGAAGTCTCTCCTCCGCTAAGCTCATCTCTTTCTCCCTAGAAAACGACCACCAGGCAGCTAAACTCTGGCCATATGTCGTCGGCACTGGCCTACTAGGGGCAATAGTAGGCTGATCAGACAAGGAGCCCGCTGACGAGGTAGCAGTGGAGGATAGATGAGGCGATCGCTCATCGGGCAGATCAGGCAGATCGTTGGTAGGTAGAGCGGACATGTCAGTTAATTCTCAGGAAAATCCTCGCTGTTGGGCTTTTGTTGTCGCCGCGGTAGGTTGTGAGAAGAATGGAAGGATCGGATAAATCGTGGAAGAGAAGAGAGTAGAAGGTAGATAGACTGATGGGGAAATGCTAGAAAGGTGACGCGTTCTCGGCTTCATCCTACGCAACATAACCCTAACATCTCGATTCTATCCCCGGTCTCGATTAGTCTTTAAAATAAACCGGTCGGATCTGAAGCGGCGTACATGTTTGCGGACGAGAGAAGAAGGGGTATAAGAGAACATGAATCGATGTAACATATTTAGGATAACGAAGAGGATGATATGGAAAGGATTACTAATGCAAGTTGAAACGTATATGGGAGGGGAGTTTGTATGTGGAATTGAGAAAGAAGACACAACAAGATAGATGTAGAAGAGAGCAACAAGCAGTGAACAAAACGTGGTTGATCGGCTCTCTCAGAGCGAGAGACCGAGGTGGATATTTAAATTGTGGAGGTATATGTTAGTGAGTATGCAAGATGATAGCAAGACAAGTAGAGGTATACAGAACAAGAACAAGATGAGGAAGAGAGAAGACAAGGAGATGAACTGTCCTCTCAGATCAAGAAACAATACGTGAAGGTAAAGGAGAATAGAACAGGCGGAAGCTTCATTGGCTCTGGAACTTTTTATGCCTCACTATCATGTACTTTGAATGTCCGTTTCAGAGGTGAACTCACTCGAGCTAAAGGGTCAGACACGGTTCACCAGAACAGATAGACATTAGTGTGGATATATTGACCAAGAATCAAGCACAATTCTTTAGCGAGGGTTGGGTAAACACTCACGAGCGAACTGCATGCTCTTTTTTCTCGCCTTCTCAAGTGAATCTGCAAATGGATTGGATGTTGTAGTCGAGGGGTGAGAGAGAAGATGCTTGGGCTGAAGAGAAAGTTGATATATTAGTATAATTCTCACAACATGACGTCTAGTACGCCAGAAAGATGCCCTCGAACGTACTTCCATCGATTTGCGCCGCTAATAAGAACAAGATGAGGACGAAAAGGACAAAATACCAGATTATGGACCATATGCAGGAACAAATACTAAAAGACATAAAAAAACAAACCTTTGTAAACTCATCCTGATCTTCTGGTAAAATCCTGTACTCTTCCTCTTCAACCCATCTCTTCTCCTCTCTACACCTGATCACCCAGCCGATCCCCATCAGGCAAATCGGTTTTTTTATCTTTGACCCGGTACTCTCAATCAGCGAGAAGTTTCTTGAGCCATCGGCAGACATGACTGACGTATCTCTCGCAGACTCGTTTGGAATGGAAGAGATGGTGGAATCTTCCGGAATGGTTGTCGGAAGGGGAACAGACCGTCGATAGAACGTCAGGGTAGACGTCTTTCCAGCTTTGTAAATGATATGAGTTACGGAGTCTGAAGGTGCTTTCAACACCTATGTGAGATCACAACAGACGAACGAAAACAGTAAGATTTCGAGACAAGAAGAAAATAGAGAAGCAGAATAAAGAAGTGAGAGAAGAGAGCTGTGGCGAACCTTTGCTCCCAGTTCTCTCAACATTTCCACAAAGACCCCACCTGCATCATCTCCCTCTGCCGTCCTAACATCCACAAAAGCTACAACGCCGGCCAAGACTTTACTAGTACCGTGCCCTCTAATCGAAGCGATTGAACTCTTGGATTTCGACGACGTAAGCGACACATTTGAGTCAATAGTACTTCTTGCGAACGCGGGTTCGGTCAAATGTGATGGCAGGGTTGTGGACGATTGGTTAAGAGGCTTGGTTGACGAGTTGAGCCTACTCTCACGGGACGAGGTTGTGAGAGGAGTTGGAATAGGTGGGAGCCTCCTCGACGAAAGTACAAGAGTGTCAGAACCCCGTTTGGATCCTACTCTAGGCTTGTTTTCAGAATTCGGATCGATGCCTCCTCGTCTGCTACTAGTCTCCCCATCAAGATGCCCAGCTCGCTCCAAAGACTTCTTCCGGTTGGCCTTCATTATTGCCAAACTATGTGCTAAACCAGCCATTGCTGATTTTCCTTCGCATGATAGCCCACTTTTACCAAGTTCAGCCACCTCCTCTTTCACTATCCCAGGTTGGCTATTAAAGCCGGAAAGCGGGATCTTGGGAAGAGGTTTGACTTTGGGAATCTCGTTTACGACTGTACTGAGAATCTGTTTTGGCTTACTGAGCCCGGAGACAGACGGTGCACCGTTCATAGAACTAGGTACAACTGAACCAGAGATTGGCGCGAACGATGATACTGACGATATAGAGGTTGATGAAGATGAAGCTCTTTCTAAAACCGAATCCGAAACGACACTCGTTTGTTCGTTCGTTCTATCTCTGGAGGCCGCCTTGGAGGGTCCCGACGTTTTCCTTGTTCCTGGTCTTTCTATCGGCTTGACTGAGAAGATTGGTAGTTTACCAGCCGTCCCCACAGCTCCAGCTCCATCGGAGGATCTCGCCGAGACTAGAGGAGCTCCCAAAGAGCTAGGCAATCGAGGGCCGCCGACGATCGAAGTCTTCACAAACGATAGCTTGGATGCTTCTAGAGGGAACGCCAATCCGGATTTGAGAGAAGGAGCGGACGACAAAGAAGAAATGACTGAAGGATGCTTAGGAGTAGGTCCACTCGGAACTCGCGAATTTGTTACCGGTCGAGCATGAACACCAGGCAAGGTCGGATGGGCAGAGATGGACCCAGTTTTCGGACGGAAAGCAGAGGGCGTAGGTAGGAGCGGAACAAGAGACAACGCTGACTCAGCTGGAGGGGCTGGCTGAGCAGATTGAGTAGTTCGAGTAAACTCAGAATGAGAGGAGGAAGGAGGGGGTGATTCTGGTTGAGAAAGTGGAACTGATGGCTCGAGAGATGACTTAGCCAGTGTACAGGATGCCAAAAGTTCAAGAGAAGAGGGTAAAGGGGATAATAGAAGCGGTTGCTCCACCTTGATCTTTTGAATCTCCTCTGATATCGGCCCCGATACATCCTGGCTCGGCTCCGATGGCCCTTCTGGTTTTGTCTTCTGATCCTCGAATTTCTCTTCCTCTTCTTTTTTTCCTTCTGCGACATAAACCCCAGTTTCTCCGTTCGCGCTTTGCAACATGAATGGTATTGGTTTTTCGGCCCCCTCGACTCGTTTTATTATTGCCCTACCTCCATCCCTTGCAGGCTCAAATCCTCCCTCATCATCATCTAGACTCTTTGGAAAAACTCGCTTTCTTGGGGATCTCAACTGTTTCTTTCTCATCTTTTTTAAATCCACAAGAGGAGGAATTCCTTTTATCCCCATACCGTCTCGACTAGCATCGATAGTAGTAGTGAAGGTAGCGTGTTGACGGTTTGGAGGAGACGACAAAGGTGAACGGCCTTCGATTCCTGTCCCAGAAGGGGTCAAACCAGTAGGCGAGACAGGCATTGGCCTATTCGTCCGCCCTTTGTCTTCCTGAAACGAAGGAGAAAACCTGACTCGTTTTGACTTGCTCGATCCACTTGACCCAATGCTCCCAATCAGGTGGAACGGGTCCTGGTTTTCAGGAGAAGAGATTGGTGAGGATGATGGTGAGGATGAGAGAAGACAGCTCTTGAGTTTTCGACTATTCGGTCCTGAGGAGAGTGGAGAAGGTCGGGCAGAACCAGTTTCTGTAGGATCGTCTCTTGATCTTTTCTTGTGATTAAACACCGGCGATAATGTAGATGAAGATGAAGCGGACGAAGAGATGTTGGTAGGATATCCTTTGAGATCACTTAAAGGTGTCAAAGGAGAACTAGGCTGTGACCCATCGGGGGAAGTGTTCACTTGAAAATCTCTTGTCAGAAATTGGCTCAGAGGAGTAAAATGAGGGGGTATCATTGAACAGGATGTGGTGGTGATAGGAGTAGAAGCAGAAGCAGAAGTAGCTTCAATATTGACAGGGACCTGAGCAGAAGAGCAAGGATTAGAGGGAGAGGTTGGAAGTGGAGGTGTAGGTGTGCGAACATAAAATGGGTTGGACGCGCTTTCATCTACGATAGGCATCATTGGAGGAGATGACGGAGCGCTCCTGATCAAACTGTTCAGTTTGGATGGAGACAATAGACGAGGAAGCAAAGGCCGAGGGACAACCTTAGCAGGGGATCTACTGAAAGTACCCGCGCGGCTTCGTTTCGTCCCTTTAGAAACAAGGGGAGTCAATCTCTTGAGATGTCCGCTTAAAGCCAAAGGGCGAGAGGGAGATGAAAGAGAGGGATGAGGCCTGGTTGGAGAGGTGGGTGAAGGTGATATGATGGACTTCTTCTTCGGAGAGGGATGCAATCGCATATCATCGTCGTCGTCATCTTCATCATCGTAGAATTTATGATGACTGAGCTTGTTTGGCGACACAGAAGGGACGGCTATCTTAGAAGTTGATAATCTAGGGCTAATTGGAGGGTTCGACTTGGGCTTCAGTGAGTTGGACGAAAGACGGAGGGATTGGGAGCGAGTGGTTCGAGCGCGCTTGATGGGGGATGCTCGTGGGCGGGCAGATGTTTGGATAGATGGACGAGAAGCAATAGCTTGGGAGCAAATTGGGTCAACAGTGGTAGAGAAAGCAGTCTGATCCTTCTTGGAGACTTTCTTCGGACGGGATCGAAGGTCTTCATCATCATCTTCCATCTCAGCAGGTATTGAAGGATGTCGACCTTTCCCTTTCTCTTCGGCAGTATACCTTAGTTCAACCTGGTCGGCTTCCTTCAATAGAGAAGGCGGGTGTGATTGTCGAACCCCCAAAGGCATACTAAGAGATTCTTCTAGTTTGACGCCCTGGTCCGTATGTACGTCTCTTGAATCTGCTGGTTTAATCCCGTCACCCGTCTCTCCCTCCCTCTCAGGCACGCGTCTCGCCCTCATCTTTTTTGGTGAATTCTTCACTGCTTGGATCACTCGACGCGCTGATTGATCAGACGATGGGTCCCCTTGGACAGCCATTGATCTGGCAGCTCTAGCTCTGGTATATACATGGGGAGAGAAGTAAGCAGAAGAGGTAGCTTGAATAGGTTGTTTTCCCTCACGACGGCCTGTCGACTTTGACCCCGGGGGCATTTAACTGTTGATTGAATAGAACAAGAATAACGACCATAGGAAACACAGAAGTTAGGTGGGAAATCAAAGAGAAGTGTTCTCATATTTAGATGCACATATGACCTACGCAGAAGAGAACACGACAAGGAAGAAGAGGGTATATATAATGACTCTGGCTACTAGGAGGCAGTCTGAGGATATAAGGGGTATCGCTAAAAGATGTAGTTTAGTTGATAGAGAGCACATTGAATATGCATAATCGACCAAAAGAAGTCCAACCATGTTTTCATATATTATTCAGGTAATATGTCTTGTTCTGCAGTTAAGGTTACCTCAGAACAAGCCGTTCCTCTGCCTTATACAGTTTAAAAGAAACTACTACCCAAACTCATCCATAGTGTCTAAAACATGAGGAAAGGAATTGGTCTTCTTGAGTTATACAGTGAGACCAACTTCAACTAGCCCAGCGACTTCCATCCAGCCACCGACAAGATGCAGACTCCCAGTTACCAATACATCGACCTCTTTCCCTGTTGATTGTCCTTCAGATTCTGAACGAACCAGCTCAAATGCTTCTTGGATGGAAGACGTGATTCGAATAGCATCCGAGGGAAACAACGGTTCTAGTTCTTGAAATGCGGAAGCAAGAGACTCTTGAATCTCTAGCGTTTGGTCTTCTACGGATGATTGAAGATCTGGACGTGAATGACTATTACATCAGTATAAGCCTGGATAAAGATGGATAAATGGACAATGGATCAGACAAACCTCCTTTAGATTGGCCGGAGGCATACGTTGTGTTAGTTGAGAAGACAACCTTATCAAATAGTGGCACGGAAGAGGAAGAACGAGAGAGGCGCTTTGCTTGAGAAAGAAGGGCGGCCAAAAGAGAACTGGCCGATCGACCATTCGTACAGTTGAAGACCAATACTCGTTTCCGTCCGCCTTCCACTCGCTCTTCCACTTCCTCCCAGAACCAGTTTCCACAGCCCTCCAAGCTCTCCGTCGTGTGAGCGCCATCTAAGAACGTCCTGATTTGACCGGCCTGAAGGACTTGACATCTTCCTGGCCAGCTTGTATTCTCCAACCCTTCTTTTGTCGGCTGGTCAAGCGGACCTTCGAGCGATGGAGATCTCACACCGTGCAGTGGGGATGATGGTGGAAGTGAAGGCGATTTGAGAAGAGAATCAACAAGAGAAAGAGAAAGCGTTGCGTTTGTTCGCTGGTGAATGCCCGCTAGACCTGAAGGAGAAGACGATATAGACAATAGAATGAGATCTAAAAAGCGAAAAGATCAATGCACTACCCCTAGCTTATTTTCTTACCCAGATTTATTGACGCTAATTCTGGTCTATTGGCAAGAACAGCAAAGGTGGATGCCTAACATACGGAACCAAATGAGATCAACATATTTCAGGCCAAACTCTTCCTCGCGATTTGTCCACCGAAGGAGCAACTAGACAATCACGAGAACGATAAATACTTGGTAAGAAAAAACGAACGCGTGCTTCACCGGCTCTATCTCTGAGAATGTCCTCTCCGTTCTCTGGTTGCTGTACCGAGAATGCAGGGACACCTTGCTACCGATGGTGATGTTTAAAAAGGACATGGAGAAAAGAAGATAAATTAGCGAACTTGACTACTCTCGCATCTCTTCTGTAATAGTTGTTGATCAAACGAACTTTATAGATTCCACCTTTGTTCCAAGCCACCTTTCCAATCGTGTCTCCTAATAAATGGGTATGATCTAATCCAAGCGAGGTCACCCCAGCGACAGCTGGTTTGGGAATGATGTTTGTCGAATCGAACGCGCCGCCAATCCCTACCTCAAATATTGAAGTATCTACCTAGTAAAGTTTAGCCCGTAGTCATCGTTGAAGGAGAAAAACCTATCGTTTAATTTGAAGGTACTTTAATGACGGGCGAGGAGTGAAGTTTCAAGACATGCCTTTTCAGAGAGGAACGCGTGGAAGGCTAGTAAAGTAAGGTATCGGAAGTAGACCGGCTTGACGGGTGTCAGCGGATTAGCAATCTAGCGTGCCGGTTGTCCAGAGACAAAGCAAAATGGGTAGATTCAGACATGTCTACGCGTCTTCCTCTTCGTTCGCTCGATAGCCCTTTCAACAAGTCATCTGACGGACCTGAGTGTTTCCTTCCAGCCGCTCCCACACCTCAAAAAAATACTTCGCGAATAGTTCTTCTGAGAGGGGAATTCCATTGATCCGAATTCGCTCCCGCACAGCTACTAAGTGGGGAGAGGTATAAAGACCTGAGCAGAAATCAAAAGAAATTTAAACCAGGTTTCGATCCAAGAAGAACACGGCGTGCGCAGAGGAAATCGTGAGGGGAAGAACAAGAGTGACGCACCAACTTTGAGGGGCCTCTTGATATTTCCGTTCAATGGTTGATGAGCTGCATATAGTGATCTTAGCACTGAGTCACAGAATGCTGAGGTTGAGCCTTTGCCTTTGGTACCAGTGATGTGAATGGCATTGAGCGCATTTAACCTTGCCGGCTGAATTGGGTCATAATTGAATGGCAAGCTCACTTGAAAATGAGCTTGGGCCAAGATATCAGAGGAACAACTAGCTTACAGATGAAATTTACAAACCTGATATCCCACACGTCCCAGATATTCCCTCATTTCTACCAAAGCTGACTCATTCATCTTCCCACCAGAAGCTTTGATAGCAGCGATGGTGGCCGCGTTTGACTGGAGAGAGTTGAGCAGATGTATTGCATCCTTCAAGCCGAAAGATGATTAAGAAGACGATCGATTACAAAGTTCAGCATCATCTAAAGAGATGAACACAAACTCATTCAAAGCACTAAGCACAGATGTTCACCTTGTAAGCTCTAGAGGAAAGAGACATCTGAATTAAAGCTGCTTTTCTTGACTTCCTGAAGACTTGATCGATGGTAGAAAAGGAAGAGAGGCTGAGTAGGAAGAGAGTATGAGATGATATGTTAGGGTTGTCAACCGTTTTTGTGTAAACTGTTCAACTACTTCCCCTGTTATCCGATTTTCGGGCAGTGAACAACTCTCACACTTCTTCGTTCGCAATATGTCTAATCATCCTCTGCTTCCTCCATTATTCCCTGCAGGCAGAGGTTTGTTTTCCTCTTTAAACTCCAACTGTCAAGATACTGATGCTCCCGTATTATATACCCAGTTTTGCGATTAACATACATGTGCATTCTACTTCCATTTTTCTCCAGAACCCGTTCCGCCGGGGACGACTGAGGAAGAGCTTGCCAACATTCGGCAAATGACTCAGCTCAACAAACTCGTCACCACCGTTCCAGAAAGCTGTATATTCAAAACCGTTCTCTCTGCCGGTGCAGGTTTCGGTCTCGGAGCGTTCTTCTCTTTAATGTCAACCTCGTTTCAGTATGAGGATCCGATGAATAGAGCAAATGTCAAGATCTCTACAATGGCACAGACAAAATTAGCGTTCAAGGACATGGGAGTCAAGATGTGGGGTACTGGTAAAGGGTTCGCCAAGGTCGGAGCACTCTATAGTGGCGTGGAATGTTGTGTCGAAGGGGTGCGTTCTCCTAATATTGTTTCGCTCTTATTCAGGAAGTAGGACTAACGGAATATGACATTTCTCTATCCACCTATCCTCACTCGGATGATACCACATACAGTACCGAGCCAAGAACGACATACAGAACTCACTCTACGCAGGTATGATTGCTGGTAGTATCCTGGCCTTGCAAACGGGCAGTGGCCCAAAAGCCGTGCTAGGAGGAGGGGTCGCATTTGCAGCATTCAGTGGGGCAATCGACTTGTATATGCGAAAGGAATCCCCGTTCGTCTCCTTACCCCTCTCATTGCTTCCTGTTGTTCTCTTTCTTTCCTAATCAACTCTCTTGGTCTACCTCATTTGTTTGGCTGTTTTCTTTGAGAACAGAGACGAAGATTGAACGATCTCACAACTTAATAAACACAATCAGAACAGAGTATGTCAGATATAATATATAAATGAGCACAACCTCTCCTCTTCTCATACATCTGACTTAATCTCTTGATTGGCCCTTGATGGCCTTCTTGCGTGGCGCAAACTATAAACGATTTGGGTTTGATCGGATTTCTCTCGAAAGTAAGATAGACTATAAAATAAGGGTGAAAGGAAGTAGACAGAAAGCGAAAAAGTATCTCTCTTCCTTCAAAGAAATAGCCAGCAGGTGATTTCCGAACGGACGAACAAGATCAATTAGCCAATCAATATAGGATTATAGAATGGGATCTTTGCGAAAAGAGCTGTAGCTTTGTTGTGCTTTGTTTCATGATAACCAGATGAGACGGGGATATTGTGAATACTTAAAAGTAGACTCACATTCTCAAATTCAGTCTGTTGCACGAATAGCTTTCAGATCATACTCAAATGCTTTTATGCGGGGAACTTTCGATTTACTCAATAGCAGAAAGAATGATACACATATGTACAGGTCAACAGGGCGAGAATAAACAGAATGCACCAAAACCGAAAAGCCAGTCAGGTATTGGAACGAATAAAGCAACATGCGATTAACAGGCAAACGCAACCAAACTCTCTACAGCTTCTTTTAAAGGTGGAGGGAGACGGTCTTGATGTCCTTTCCGGCGTTCTTGGCTCGCTTCTGGAGCTTGGCAATGGACTTGTTGCCTCGGAGTCCTCCTCCCCACTGTCGTCGGGCCTCCTCGTACTTATCAGTGAAGTTGGCCTTGGCAGCAGAAACAAGGGTGGCAAGAGCGGCCTGGTCCTCAGACTTGACATCCTGGAGGACGACACAGGCGGCGGTCTTCTTGTGGACAACCGTACCGAGTCGGGCCTTGTTCTTCACAATAACGTAAGGAACTCCCATCTTTCGGCAAAGAGCGGGCAAAAAGACGACGAGCTCGATAGGATCAACATCGTCGGCGATAACGACGAGGTTGGCCTTCTTGGCCTCGACAAGGGCGACGACGTGGTTAAGACCGTACTTGACGAAGAGGGGCTTCTTCTCATCCTTCTTCTCAGTCTTCTCACCAGCGGCAACCTTCTCAGCAGCGGCGAGAAGTCGAGCCTTCTTCTCCTGCTTAGCCTCAGGCTTGTACTTGTTAAGGAGCGAGAACAACTGGGTAGCGGTGTTCTTGTCCAAAGTGTGGGCGAACTGGGCGATCGCAGGGGGGACCTGAATTGTTTTATAATTAAAATGAACTTTTGATCTACAGAAAATATCAGAGCGAGGGATATGAACTGACCTTAAGTCGCTGGTGAAGGATAACCTTCTGCCTCTGAAGTCGAACGTATTCGGGCCACTTGACGAATCGGGTCAAGTCGGTCTTGGGGGGAAGGTCTCCTCCAATACCGAAAGTTCGGGTCCTCTTCTCGAAGAGAGGGTTCTTGGCAACCTTCTTTCCGCCCTTGGGGTCTAAGTTGCATAGGAGTCAAGTCAGCGAGGTTCGAGCAGGGAGAAAGAAGGCTATTACTTACAAGGGGCAGGAGCGACCTTCTTAGTTCCTTTGGTGGCTTTGGGCTGTTTGATTTAAGGGGATCATTGAGACGAGGAAATACCGGTTAGGGATCTGTCCAAGTTGCTCTACACGGGGAGGAATAGAAGTCTGATTAAGACAACTATAGAAACCTCCCCTCCCAACAGCATTGGCTAAAAGCCCATTCCACTTCCGGATGCGGCTTTGCTGCATCCGATGAGCAGAACGTTTTCCGCGTTTAGAAAAGAACCGTGTCCTGATCGGTCCTTGAGGAATCAAGTCTCAATGGCTCTGTGCAACCCCAATCGCAGTTTCAAACCGGTCCAATGAAGCCCTCTACGAGAAAAATTGCTCCAACTCAATGAATCTAGCGTTCAGGTACCCTCCTTTGCCATCGGAATATTGAGGCAGGAAAGGAACAAAACGCTAGACTTATTGATGAAGAGTACAATCGAAAAGGTCTTCATCAGGCCAGCCGATCCGGAAATGTATACGTATTGGGTATGTGCGGCGAGTGACAAAAGACATAGAATTCCTGTTGGAACCGATCAATGGAGAACGGTTCTTTTTTGAACAACGAAAAAGTACAACATATCCCTAAAGGGATGTGCCAGGCTAGCCATTTCTTATGGAAGAGGTGGTTCTTGAGTCATAAATCTAATGGATATACTGACCATGGCGACTATAAGTTCTTGATGAAGAGGTGGTCTTGAAGAAGAAGGTGCTGCTGCAGAGAAAGTAGAAAATTCCACCGACTTATTGAAGGATGTGTAACAAGGTTGGTAAATCTGATATATGACTTTTGTACAGTAACCAATTCAAAGGTCAGCCAGGGACTTAGCCGAATTCTCGTGTCGGCCACGCGTGAAACCGTGAGGGAGGGATGAAGCGAGAGATCAGCTCATTTCTTCAAGGCAATCATCTGTATGTTCAGTTTTCTATCTTGGATACATGTTGAGAAGTCGAGAAGAGAGAAACATATGCTCATGTTTCATTTTCCTGCTGATATGTTGTAAACCTACAACTGACCAAAACGAAAAAACCAGCCCATAATGGCTCCCTCCACTTCCGTCCCCACCGCCGAGGTTCGTTTTGTCAGATTCTGATACTCTGCCAATTAAGAACCAGATGTTGCTTAGGAAGGGAGAAAATAGGAGAATGCCTGATTCTATGAAGGCGTTGGTCAGAGGCTACAGGAAATATATGCTTGGGTGGTATGGAAGAAGGCATCTGATTGTTTGGCCCTGAGAATGATGGCTTGATGGCAATGTTGAAGACACGTAGAATCTCGTTCGTATGTTTGTCTCAGTTGTTAACCGTGTCTTTTCGTTTCTTCCTTTTTCATGCTGGTCCTTAGCAAGTCGCCGTCCCGGAGACTCTCCTCAAGAAGCGAAGGTCTACTGAGAAGACTCGGGAGGAGAAGCTTGCTAAGGCTGCCGAGGCTCGAAAGGTAGGCTTATCTCGTTCAAAATGGAACACTAACGCCGCATACACACACACACACACACACAACTCTACTCGATGCTCTCAACAACCCTTTCTCTCAATTCTACAGTCAAACTCAGTCGCGTCGATATGGATCTCAAACACTTTCCCACTCAACACGCCTTAATTCTGCCTGATCGAAACATGTCCCCTTGCTGGAGTTATTATCTTGAGCGTTTTGGTATTTCTGCAATGATGCATACGTCTATCCATGACGCTAATTGACGACTAGTCTTGCACGACAATGATGTCCTCAAGTTAACCATCTTTCGGGACTGAACACAGAAACGCCAAAACAGACCTTGATCGACGACTCCATTCTCTCTTGTCCCTTCTCAGCATCAACGGTTGATCGCTGCTAAATTCGAGATAGATGTGAGAAGATTAGGGGCTGACGTCTTATGGTCTTCTTTTTGGGCATCTTTTTCTCGTCTGGATCCAACTCGACGTAATATCTATGCTGGTGATGTGGAATCTCCGATCCGGAATTTCTATTATTCATCTAGACCAAGCGAGCCAAGCGACAGGTGATCTTCAAGCGAGCCGAGCAGTACGTCAAGGAGTACACCACTGCCGAGAAGGAGGAGATCCGACTCCGACGAGAGGCCCGAGCTTCTGGTGACTTCTACGTCCCCGCTCAGCCCAAGGTCTACCTTGTGGTTCGAATTCGAGGGTTAGTCTGGGTGTTATCTATCTCTTATAGCTGGGTATCGAAGTCTGACCGTCTCAAACTTTTATGGACGCGGATGAACTTTGTGTTTGTTTTGATTGGGCTGGTTTGGCTTTGGGACATTGGTCGATGATTGAATCGAAATCGGGTACCGGGGACATATACCAAACATTTTCTCCTGAACCATTATTCCCCTCATAACACAGTATCAACGAGATTGCTCCCAAGCCCCGAAAGATCCTCCAGCTCCTCCGATTGCTTCAGATCAACAACGCCGTTTTCGTCAAGGTCACCAAGGCTACCGCTCAGATGCTTAAGCTTGTCGAGCCCTACGTTACCTACGGAGAGCCCAACTTGGCTGCCGTTCGATCTCTCATCTACAAGCGAGGATACGGTAAGGTCCAGAAGCAGCGAATCCCCCTCTCGGAGAACTCCATCATCGAGAAGGCTCTCGGAGAGAAGGGAATCATCTGTATTGAGGATCTCGTCCATGAGATTGTCACTGGAGGTCCCAACTTCAAGGCCGCTTCCAACTTCCTCTGGCCCTTCAAGCTCTCTTCTCCTACTGGTGGATGGCGAGCTCGAAAGTTCACCGGTTATGTCGAGGGTGGTGATGAGGGGTGCGTATTCTTTACCTGGTCTTACCGTCCTACATCGACTAATCTTTCTTTATATCTTGTGTTTGATTACCCTATATAGACTCCGAGAGTCCGGCATCAACGCTCTTATCAAGCAGATGAACTAAGTGTTTGAGAGGCTTGGAATGATTGATCGAGGTTCATCGAGTTTTTCTTTTCGATACGTGATGTGTCTTTGACGATCATTCTTAAACCAATAGAGCAAGTGAAACAATCATCACAAAGAAGATAAACGATACAAACATAAGAGAGATTTCAGAGAAAGAGATACGAAAACATAGAGCGTAATTGAAAACCTGTGAACAAGCATGTGATGCGCGTCATCAGAAGTTCCTAGTAGGTTTGCCCCAAAAGGACGAGACTCGTTCGTTTGAATTTCATCTTCCCCCATCGTTTCTTCAATCTATCATGTCGTTCTCTTGGCTCAGTCAAGCCTACATAGAATGGATTCTTATCGTGCTCTTCCTCATCCTGATCTATCTTCCTCAGCTTTCGACCTTCGTCTCCTTTCTCTCGTCTTCTAAGAAACGAACCAGTGGATTCTATTGGGTGCTCGGTAGCCTAATTGGACCGGTGTGGTTTATTCCTTGGATTTGCTGGTTCTGGAGTGGATGGGCAATCTTGTGGTGCTTGGATATGAAAGGAGGGAAAGGCTTTCCTGGAGATTGGGGATGGGCTCGGTGGGGGAGAGCTTGGACCGGGTGGTGTTTTCTTGAGGTAAGGTTAACACTACATAGCTTTCTTCGTTCCTGAGGCTTAAATATCTTCTCTTCTACGCGCGCGCAAAATGCGCTATCATTATGTTCGATTGGCGGGCTGCTCTTTTCCAGTCCATGTTTATCCTATACCATGCCGTTCAAGCCTTCCGAGTCCAGACTGCTCGGCCACCTCATGATCTACCGGCCGACCAGATCGAACTTCTCTTTCTTCGGATCCTTCAAGCAGGAATGGATCCACTACTCGAGATGGAGGATGGCCCAGACAGCGAATTGTTCCACTCAGAAGACGAACTAGAAGAGGCTTTAGCAGATGTAGGAGGAGCTGTTAGGAGGGGCGAAAGCCTAGAAAGTGTAAAGACTCCTCAGGCACTTAGGTTGGTGAGAAGGCTAGATACGGCGGATCCAAGGGCGAAAGCTTTTGCAGAAAGGCGAGTCTTAAAACGGTCTTTGAAATCGAGGTTTGTGAGCAGAGCTTTTTAGCTGACAAACTTCTATCAGACTAAGAACATGGTTTTTCCATGCGCCGTGGGAGTCTATCAAGAGAGACAACATCATGGACTGGATTGCTTGGTCCGCCTTCAAGTGGGTATCGTGCATATCTTGCTTGGATCTCATGCTCCGAAACCTCTCTTGTCACCAGCGCTCACAGATTCTTTTGCGCTTATACGATAAGCTCTTCGATGGAAAGAGCGTCAATGGATCCAACTCAGAAAGCCTCTCTAGAGTATGCTGTTGATCTGATATCAAGGCGGACGGGCACAATTTTCGAGGAGGGCAGAACTAAAAGCGTAGATGTTATGCGGCTTACCTTAGGTTGGTCTTCTTTTCGCTTACGTGCAACTACGTTTGAGTCTTCTGAGTTTGAATCTCGACTGACGATTTGTTACCAATACATGACAATTTGGTAGATAAAGTCAATATATATCACCGACCCCTCGGGTTGTATGTATTGACAGCTGTCATCAACCTAGGGTGCGAAGCTTGGTGCTGGGTCCATGGAATGCGAAGGATGACAATCAAAGGGATTGAGTACGCATTCAAATGTTCTTTCCTTCAGTCGAACGAGAAAACAGATGATAGTTTTAGGGGATATTACTTATGTGATATTTTGCACCTCATTTGACAGCTACATGGTCCGAATTCCTCGTGACTGGACCCCAGAACAAGGAAGGGAGGATAAGAATCGAGAGCCAATCGTGTTCCTTCACGGACTTGGTATGTCTCTTGTCCTTCATTCACAGATACGTGTTCTTGTCCTTACATAATTAGATTTCTTTTTGAACGGTCGTCTTCTCTTTATCCTAAAACAACCTTACAGGCTTCGGCTTTCTTCAAAACCAAATTGTTATTGGGCGATTAATAAAGCGATACCCATCTCACCCGATCATGATCGTAGTTCAGCCACACATTTCAATGAATCTTGTCGGTCATTTTCTTTCTTTGATACTATCATCAGTAAGCTAGCTCGGTGCACCATGCTTATCATTGAGTGAGGTGTAATGAATCAAATTCAACATATGAAAAACTAAAATGGACCCGATCAAGTTTAACGTGAACCATCTTCGACCAATATCTAAAGATCAATTCGTTGATTCTTTGTCGAGCGCCATCGAGCATTTTCAATTCTACGATCTACAGGCAGAACTCTCGCCCTCAACAGGAACGAAGACCGACGAAGTAGATACGATCGACAGAGGTGGTGTCGTTATGTTTAGTCATTCCAAGTATGTTATTGTCATTATAGATCCATCTCTTACCATCATAGCATACAGCATAAAGCGGCAGCTTACAATATTGTCTTGATAAAATACTGAATCGCGTGTTAAAACTCTTGTGCCTATTCTTTTATCTGTATTATGGTAGAGGAACGACAGGTCACTCCTGGCTGATCAAGGATAGACCGGAGCTTGTCAGGAGAAGTTGCTTTGCTGATCCTGTGTTAGTACAAATCGCTTTTAACGAAGATGTCGTCGAGTCATACTATGGATATGAGACTGACGTCTTACGTTTTATCATCTGGGAGTGAACTAAACAGAGTGTTTTGCTTATGGGAGGGAGGTATGTAACTGCTTTCGCTCCAACCCAGTTTCGCTTCATTCTCATATTTCATAGAGTGAGATGATGGAATTGAGCTCCTTTGTCCTACTCCTCATTGTTCTAGATGTCTGCTTCAACTTTGTTTGTGAGCTTCGTGTTCTTCTTCATCAAGAATGATGGCAAGATAGCGATAGTTTGCTTACTTTGTGACACCGTCGTATTGGACACTGAGAACAGACCGGGAACCAGGAAACGCCATCGAGGTATTTAGACAAACTTCACGCTTAGATAGCTTCAACATTCTCGAACGCTCACGTAATCAATATCAATCTAATGCACACTGGGTTTTGTTTACTTATTGATAGCTCCTCATGAGTTACTTCATCGGATCCGAACTAGGGATTGCGAACACTATATCTAGAAACTTTGATTGGTCGTTCGTCTTACCTCCTTCACTTGATTTTGTCTTTGTGGGCCTATAATTGCTTACATTCATGTCTTGATTGAAAACTACGACGATTAGACATAATACACTGTTCTTCGATGACATCCCTCATGCGCTTGACCCATCTCGCACAGCTTTCTTCCTTGGTGGAAAAGATTCAGTTTTGGATGCTCAGGTATGTTTATCATCATGCTGTATTGCTTCTTTGTCCCAGAAGTGAGTATATCGCGGATTGCTTACTTAGTATTGGAGAGAAATCAGTTGGTCAAGGAATACTTGGAGCGTCGTATGTGATTCTTTTGCCTCAAATATCAGCACGCGCATCTACTAATTTCTATGATGTTGGTTGCGAATACGTAGATGGTGCTGCCCAGTGCGTGCATTTTGCGCCTTCAGATAGCCACGGTAGCGCAATCATGTATGTCCACTGGTCGTTTCTTTCCTCGCTCCAAAAGGTATAAGCCTGATCTGATAGAATTATGTGTGCATCTACAGATCTGGCTCTACTTTGACTGAGATTCTGAAGTACGTGTCTCGTTACTCTCCACGGCCATGACCATTTATCGTGTTCTATGGCTTATGTATGACTGACTTGGTCAAATTCCAGGTGGCTGTCCGGAAACGAGAGATAGAGATCTCGACCAAACCTTACCTTGACTTTTCTCGCAACATCCATTTTTAACCAGATAGATTCGATAGCTCTTAGTATATATTTATTCATAATCCGTACACCGACCGGCTATGACCGCTTTCCTATCTACGATCGAAGACGTCCGGCTCTCCCAATAATCTCCTTTGCTGTATGGAATAGACATGATGTGCTTGTTTGGTAAGCAGTCTTGTCTATCCTTCCAAACCTTATTGTCTGCCTTAAACTATGGACTATATACATCTCGATCATGACTACTATAGAGGCTATTCATGCTCTTCTTTAAGAACCCTGATCATCCTGCTCAATTAGTCGATGGAGATGATGGCTGAGTTGGTTATTCAATCGACCATCAAGCTAAACCAGCATACGTCAGAGAAGAGTCTCTACGTTCCTGAAGTGCCTGATTGCGTACCTTCTATCGAAACTGAACAACAACAAACATCCGAGAACCTAGGTCGTCCAAATCGTCGACGTACAGGAAGCGTCTGCAACTTGCTTCTCTATGTTGTCTATATAAACAGTCTTCGTCTATTCCCCTCTCTCCTTTCCATCTTTATCCCAAGTTCATCAATATCGTCTAAGCATGGGATTCACTATAACTGAAGAGCCGCTGGAACTAGATGATATTCCACTCTCGTCGACTCCTCCTCTTTCTAATAACTTTGCCCAGTCTCCGGTCGATATCATCCGGCCGTTACCCGACCTTTCCACTCTAATCGAAGAAGAGAAGGAAACTCGCTTCAAACCTGCCCACGAGCGTCTTCAATGGGCTGGCCGCGTTTTTGGCTTTGCTTCTCGAGTTGGAGAGCTTATTCATCCTTCTGGCGACGAGAGGTCGCCAGTGGATAATCGGCCGGAAGTGTTTCAGCTCAAAAACCCTGATCTCAAGAAGCTTATTCAAACCTCTATTGCTTTCGTTCAGAGACTCTCTCAAGTCAGACCACAGGAAGGGGATGAGTTAGTCACAGCCGAAGCGGTATATCTGCTTGCTGATGTCTTGGCGTCTGGGTCTTATGCTGAGTACTGCGAGCGAAACGTACCGCTGAGTTTGGTGATGTTTGAGAGAAGCGCTTCGATGGGTTGGACTCTGGCCTGGTTTAGGCTTGGAATGCACCATGAAGGACAAGGAGACCCAATGAAAGCGAACGATCATTTCAGGAGAGGCGTTCAAGGAGAGGACCCAAGTTGTCTATACGTGAGTTTCGGTTTGCCACTCTGTATTTTCTTGGTAGGAGAGTTGAACAGCTAATTTGTCCCACATGGTAAACAATATTCGCGCTGGTCGTAGCGCATGGGAATGGCATACCTGCTCGGTCAATTAGGTCGTTCGATAGATCACAGTCGAGCATTCGATCTGCTTCAAAAATCAGCTGATGCAGCTAACGAAGATTTCCCCGCTGCTTCCTACGTTTTTGGAATGCTCCTCGCTGGTGAATTCGATTTACCGGATACCCTCGACACGACGATACTAGAGCAATGTCTAGACAGATTGGCCGAAGTTACAGACGACTGTCCTTCTCCCTCAATGGCTCGGCTTGACCGAGCGATCGACTATCTTGAGAAAGCCGCCACCCTTAGCTTCCCTGCTGCTCAATTCAAATTAGGACACTGCTACGAACATGCCCTTCTGGGATGTGAGTATAACCCGGTGTTATCCGTTCAATGGTACTTGCTCAGTTCGGAGAACGGTGAGCTCGAAGCGGACATGGCCCTCAGCAAGTGGTTCCTTGCAGGAGCGCCGAATTGTTTGCCTGTCAGGCAGGAGTTGGCATTCTCGTTTGCGGAAAAGGCGGCTAGGAAAGGATTGCCGCACGCGTTGTTCGCAGTAGGGTATTACTATGAGACCGGGATCGGGAAATCCATAGATCTCGCACTGGCTCGAAAATGGTATAAGAGAGTGAGTTCTTATTCGAGAATCTCCAACAGAGTAAGTCGGGCCAGGCTGAATGGTTTGACACGCATTTCTTCTCATTTCTCGCTGGACCATCAAAGGCAAGCCGGGCTCATCATCCTGAGGCTAAATCCAGATTGGCCGCGCTTTCAGGACCGACGGCTGTACCAATCTTGCTTCAAGAGCACCAGCATCATCTGGACGATAAGCTCGTTCGAAAACGGACAGACGCGATCGCTCGATCTCAACGGACTAGCCTCGTCCGTTCTGAAGCGAGCGTGCATAGCCAAAGTTCTCTAAATCGATCACAACGACCCCCGTCTATCGCAAGCGTCGCTACATCCTCTTCCCGCAGACATGCCAACGCTCAAACATCCTTCCGATGGTCGGCCGATGAGTTAGACCGAGCAGCGAGCGTCGTGTCCCAATTAGAAACTCGTTCATCCTTTCCGTTTGAAAGAGAGGACATGGAAAACTCGGCCCAATACTATTCAGCCGATTATGTTTCACCCTCCTACAGCATGCCTGACTTTTCGCATAGGGACGACCAGCTCGACAGTCATCCAAGATATACTCTTCGAGAGGTGTTTGTGAACTCTTCGACGTTGAATAGACAACACCCACCTGTGGAACGGCCTAGGGCGCTCAGAACGAGAACGGGAGTGGATAACTCGAGGCAGGAAGGATCAAAGTATCAGAGCTTTCATGAGATGGGATTTGCTCCTGTTAAAGCTGAGGACAAGGATTGTGTGATCATGTGAATCCCTTTTCTGGATCTATCTTTTCTCTGTCCGTTGTTCTCCTTCCTATTTAGAGGCGTATTTGTTATCTGTTTGTCGCTTGTGCGTTGTCTCTGTGATATGTGCTAGATTGCTATGTTTGTTTAGATCGATTGGGAGGCAAAAAAAAAAATCATCTTGTTGATCGAAGTCTACCTCTATAGAAATTTCCGATTACTTCTTGTTTTACTTTTTTTTTTGTTCTTACCTCTAAAGGTCTTCTGGTCTAACGACGACACCACCAATCATTCCCCACATGAGTGCCTCTTTCCCAGCTGCGATGTTTTCTTCTTCCTCCTCCTCATATTCTCCGTCGTCGTTATCGTCATCGTCATCGTCATCGCCACCGTCGTCGTCACCATCGGTACCTGCTCCCTTTACGCCACCGATGATCAACTTTCCGTTCTCCAGACGACCTACTCGAATGGCATTCTGGAGTGCCCCTTTCGCGCCTCCTCCGGGAAGGAGTGTAGGAAGAGAGATGGAGGATGTGTCGGATGGGCCAAAGACGGATGATCGGAACTTGGATTGGGATGATCCATTGGAAGCGTATGTTTCGGGAGCGAGCTCGGAGGACGATAGATCGGATGTGACAGTTGCGTTTATAGGGACAAACTGGATGGCGAGGAGGGTTTGAAGTATATGAAACGAGATAAGATTAGATGAGATGAACGTTTGTTCGAGCATCATTTGATGTCTAGACCTGTCCGATGTTGACTCGTCGAACAAGGAAAGAAAGGGCAAAGACAGAGATTGAATGGACAAACTTCTTCGGCAGGCATCAATCCGGCGCCTTGGTCTAACAACCCATCCATCCCGCCTCTACCTTGGATGAGGGTTTTCAGTCGATAATAGTTCACTGTGGCTTCTCTCATCATCATCCGGTCGTCCATATCGATTTCGTAATCGTCTGCATCCTCACCGATGTCTGAAAACTCGACGTATCCGTCCGAGTCACTGTCGTCGTCGTCGTCGTCGTCGTCGTTGTCGTCTTCTTCTTCTTTCTCATCAAAGAAATCTCCTACTTGCGCTTTCGAAGAAGGCTTCTTGGAGGCAGAGGACGGAGTAATCACCGGGGTCAACAGAGGTACAGGCACGGGT
This sequence comes from Phaffia australis, assembly GCA_014825575.1. NCBI lineage: Eukaryota > Fungi > Basidiomycota > Tremellomycetes > Cystofilobasidiales > Mrakiaceae > Phaffia > Phaffia australis. The sequence goes on along the minus strand of MVAH01000098.1, from coordinate 1,599 downwards.
TGTTCTGAAGGACGAGCGTCTGTAGATGTTGATTTCTGGGGAGCGCTAGAAGGGAGGATTGTGGGAGGATCGGTTGTTCGTTCGACAACCGTTGGCTTCACAGTCGGCGGTGGTGTTGGTAGTGGTGATGGCGGTTGTGGTTGTGGTTGTGGTTGTGGTTGTGAGACGGATGTCTTTTCGGAAGAAGTGGAAGTGGAAGTGGACTTTGGCGATGGTACTGATGAAACAGCTGTTTTCTTTTTGCCAGAGAACACCGAAGGTTTTCTATTTGAGAAGGGAATAGAGGGAGGAGCTACCGTTCGTTCGACCACTGTCGACTTGATCGGAGGGGCTTCTTGAGGTTGTGCTGGTGAGGCTGCCACCGTAGGAGGAACCTTCTGATGGGAGATTATTGTTGGTGTGATTGTAGACTCAGGAGCAGGAGCAGGAGCAGGAGCAGGAGCAGGAGCAGTAGCAGTAGCAGGAGCAGTAGCAGGAGCAGTAGCAGGAGCAGGAGCCAAGACAGGAATGGAAGGACCGCCGCTGCCGACAACAGACGGCTTGGGTTTAGCAAACGCGTTGTTGGCTCTGAAACGACTCTGCTTGTAAGCCCCGGTGCCCGCGCCAGGTGTCCTCGGAGGAGCCATCGGTCGTTCGACGACGATGGTCTTCATGATTTCCTTCTTTTCCTTTCCTCCGCTGCTTCCTGGCTCGATGTCTGCGTCTGTTTCTGGGGCGAGTGGTTGTTCGTAAGTCTGACCGGTCGGGAGGGCCGATCGTTTCCGGTCGGCTGCAGAGAACGGGATGGAAGGGATGATCTCGCCGGGAGCATTGGAGGACGAAGGGGGAGCGGGCTCGATGGCTAGTCGGGCGGTTGGCTCTGCCTCTAACGTTTCGTGTGGGACGAATTCTTTGACTTGGGATGTTTCCGACCATGTCACTGATTTCCTTCCTTTGCTCTTCTCCTTGCCTTTGCCTTTCGCTTGCCCGTGCCCGTGCCCGTACCGATGCCGGTGTCCGTGTCCGTCCTCTTTCTCCTCCTTGCCTGGGGCTTTGTCTACCGTCTTGGACGAGTTGGCTGCCTGGTCGTTCAGATTATTGTCGTCGTCGTCGACGAGCAGCTTCTTGGACTCGTTCCCGGTTGGTTGTCTGTTCTTCCTTTTCTTCTCTTCCTCTTCCTGCTGCTGCTCCTTGAACTCCTCCAACTCCAACATCCGAAAGATCGCCTCCTTGTCGTCCGAGTTGAGGGCGATCCGAGGGGGCAGCGGTGCCGGTCTGTCCATCACCCCGGCCTTTCCTCTACCTTCGGTGATCTCTACCACCGCCGGAGAAGAAGAAGAAGAAGAAGAGGGATTCGAGAGAGAACCCAACGGCGGGAGCTCTTCTTTGATATGAGCCTCGAACGTCTTCGGGTCGATCTCTACCGTCCCTTTTGTGGTCATGCGTTCTATGTCTTTCTTTGTGTGTGTGTGTGTTTTTGGGTTCTTATTCAAAAAAGAAAAAAAGAAAAAAGAAAAATGAACAACAAAAAAACGAAAAAAATAAATCCGAACCTCCCAATAGGACTTGGGAAAAAGTAGGTCTCAGATCGACGAAAAGGATGGAGGGGGGGGGGGGGAT